>AYJT01032758.1:0-28115 GCA_001278415.1 Ocimum tenuiflorum | reverse complement strand
AACTTTTTATTTTATTTAAATACTTTATTTATCAAAAAAAATTGCCGAGAACCGCCGGTTCTAATCGGATCTGGCTGGAACCGGAACCGGCAGTTCCCGGTTCGGAACCGGAACTGAAACCTTAATTGGCTGGTCCGGTTCCGGTTCTAGCTTTACAGAACCGCAGAACCGGCGGTTCCAAACCGGAACCGGACCGAACCGGAACCGCAACACCACTAGATGGGTCAACATCAATTCCATCTGAAGATACTACATGACCAAGGAATGAAATTCGATCTAGCCAAAATTCACATTTCGAAAATTTTGCATATAGCTTCTCTTTTCTTAACGTCTCCAGAATGATTCTCAAATGTGCCTCATGTTGCTCCTTGGTACTTGAGTACACCAAAATGTCATCAATGAATACAATGACGAACTGGTCCAAGTATGGATGAAAGACTCGATTCATCAAGTCCATAAACACAGCTGGGGCATTCGTAAGACCAAAAGGCATCAGAACGAATTCGTAGTGACCATACCGTGTTCTAAAACCTGTCTTGGGAATATCCTCTTCTTTCACCTTCAATTGATGGTACCCCGACCTCAAGTCTATTTTTGAGAACATACTAGCTCCCTTTAATTGGTCGAACAAATCTTCTATCTTTGGTAGAGGGTATTTGTTCTTCACTGTGACCTGGTTTAGTTCACGATAATCAATGCACATCCTCATGCTGCCATCTTTTTTCTTCAAAAATAATACTGGAGCTCCCCACGGTGAAACACTAGGTTGAATATGCCCTTTATCCAACAATCCTTGTAATTGAACCTTCAATTCTTGAACTGTACCTACATATGATCTTAGCTTATAAGACTTGCTGAGGAGTTCTTCAGCTGTTGGACACAGCTGAGGATAGGACCTGGTACTTAATCTCCAGCTGCTATGAGGACGTAGATGCAGTCAGCTTTTGTCCTGAAGAATCTAAACTATTACATAAAATCCATTACAGTTACATTCTAAGATCAGTCATATTCTAATCAACTGCACTAATGGTGTTTGACAATCATCAAAATACATAGATATTCCTAACAATGATCTTCATCAATTGATGATGTTTACCTGCATTTTCATTACTGTTGGTTTAGTCAAATTGCACATTGTATGAAACGAAATGCTCGAAATACAATTATATACTCAAAGTATAAAAAAATTAGTTATGATTTTTTGATTTTACAAAAGTGTAAAGCCTAAAATCAAAACCATAAATTTATACTATTGTTTTTTTGTTATCTAAAGACATATTTTTATTGAAAAATACATGCTTGGATGAAACAAAAAATTCATTATCGATCTTGTTGACTTAGCTAACAGAATGATCTTCATCAATTGATGATGTTTACCTACATTTTCATTACTGTCGGTTTTGTCAAATTGCACTTTGTATGAAACGAAATGCTCGAAATACAATAATATACTCAAAGTATAAAAAAATTAGTTATAATTTTTTGGTTTTACAAAAGCGTAAAGTCTAAAACCAAAACCATAAATTTATACTATTGTTTTTTTGTTATCCAAAGACATAATTTTATTGAAAAATACATGCTTAGACGAAACAAAAAACTATCGATCATGTTAACTTAGCAAAAAGCTTGAAACCAAAATTGAAATACGAGGAACAATGGAGTTTTGGATGAAATGAAGCTCATATTTATAATGTTGAATACAGAAGAAATTAATGGTGAAAATTAATTCATTTCATAATAAAATTAAATAATTTTATTGAATTTTCCAAATCAAATCAATTGTTTTCATAATTAGAGTAACTTTTTTTTGGAGGGAAAAATAATCTTTCTAGGTTGTGCCCTTTATATATAGAGAGATATAGAGATGTCTCTATAGCTTTAAGACAAGCTAACATTCTCATACAAAATGGACAAATACAAAGGACATACCACAAATACAATAAAAAGGGAATTGTAACAATGTAATTTAATTACATACTATTTAATCAATTATTTAAATTCAATATGTACTCAATCAGATATGCTAAATGTGTAATTATGTATTGTACCGAAAAAATGTGTATTTTATGTACAATATAGAATTATAGATTTGTTAAAAAGCATTTTTTGTCGCTGTCGTAGTCGGCTGGTTTTTCTTTTCTTTTCCCGGCTCCCGGCTATCGTAGTTGTTTTATTCACCGACCTACAAAAAATAAATAAATAAATTCGCTATCCTCTTATATTTTATAATATTTCCATCCATATCCAGAGGCGAGCTTCATGGGGTAAATTACTGTTCAGAAATCAAAACATGTAAAACTAAATAACCCAAAAATCTAATAATGTGCCCTCAAATGTCCAATTCGGGAGTTTGACTACCGAATCATGTCGTATTTCTTAATTAATTGATTATCTTTATAATTGTGTCGCAAGTAAAGGTGATTCGGTACTTATAGTACCGAATCACATAATTCGGGACTATAAGTACCGAATCGTGTGGTATTCCAAGTAAAGGGTGATTTGGTAGTATAAGTACCGAATCACATTATTTTTCTAAAAAAATAAACTAAAAAATTATAATTACCAAATCATATTGTTTGGATACTATCTTCCGGAATTGACCAGTCAAACAAATGATTTGGGAGTATAAGTCCCGAATCAATTAAAATATAATTCTTTTCGAATTTTCGTACTGTTTGCAGTCTGGCGGAGCAGGTAGAGTAGGCTGGCGTGCGCAGAGACCTATGATTCGGAACTTATACTTCCTGATTGGACTGGAGGTATGAACACCGTAATTTGATCGTTGTTTGGAATAACAAATTTGGCGGATTGGGCTTTGAGGAGAATCCAATTGTGACTGGACACTCGACAGTGTCCCCATATTACCTTCTCTGGTTCCTGCAAAAAACTGTGAAATTTGTAGCAAATCCAAGCCACACACGTGCCCAGGTCGCTCCAATGGGGTATTTCGGACTCGCCGATCGCCTAGGACTCGCCGTAAGTTATTTTCCCATATTAATGTATTTGAATGTTTAATTTAAATTATATATGTATACACACATATATGACTCATTTTTTTTTTAAATTTATTTATTTCAAATTTATGGGCTTAGCGACATAACACAATTGGCTTGTGACTGGGCTTATGAGTGTCGTCAGGATCCAGTATTCGGTCCTTGTTTCAGTAAGCTTGACCAAATAGGGGCCCGTACACTAAGACTTTCTCGATTTGAACATCTGTCAATTCAGCCGACACAGTCTATGTTGCAAGTGAACCCAACCCAACAAATAAAAAGACTCGGTGAGACGCAGCAGAGTGGTGGCCGAGGAGGGTCTAGGCAATGTAATGGTGGTGGCGGCCACGAGGTGCCACACGATGAGGATGAGGAGCATCATGCTGAATCTGAGGAGCATGAAAACTATGATTTTTTGTTCACTCTGCCTACCTGATTCCTCCACCTATGCATCCATGTTCGACACTCCTACTATGACCGATAATAATACTTTTTTAAGTTTTGTTTATATTTCTTTATGTGATATTTATTGTGGCCTTTATTTTTTTCACTTATCGCAATGCAATTTAGGGGAAGAAAATGAAGGTATTGGACCATTGCAGTCTACACCTAAGGGCAGGAGAATTCGTCAAAAGCACACTGCTTAAAAAAATGTGGGGATAGTGCTGATTTTACGACACCTAAGCCCAAGTAACATTATTTCAGTTTTGTTTATTTTTTTTAATTTACAGTGATGTTTATTTTTTTACATTTCTCGTGATTTATTTTTTTTTTAACTTATCATAATGCAATTTAGGGCAAAGAAAAAATAAAGGTGTGGATCACCGCAATCTACATCTAAAGGAATAGGACCGTCAAAAGCAAGTTGCTTACAGAAAAATGGGGGGAGGGGACGATGTTGATGTTACGACATTAATTTGTATTTATTTTGGATTGTACAAAATTAGAAAAGATTATAATAACTATTATGTTATTGTACTAATTCTCATCTAAATTTTACGTATTTTGTTTGTAATTTTCGATATATATAATATAGAAATAATAATTATTTCTTAAATATCATAATTTGATTATTTAATATTGTTATGAATTATTATTATTTAATTTAAATTAATTAAAATTAATAATTATTACTTTTTCAAATTAACATTAATATCAATTTAATGGTAATTAAAAAATAAACTAATAATAATTATTTATAAATTAAATAATTAAATTCAACAAATTCAATAATTATTGTAATTAAATACTTATAAAATTAGTATTAATAAGTTTTGAAATTAAATAAATTATGAATAATTAATTTTTCAAACTAAATAATTATTGTTTTAAATTAGTAGCAATATTTAATATTAATATTAAATGGTGAAAGAATATAAATAATGGTAAAATTCAATAAAATTATAAATAATAAGTAAAATAATTTATAAAATTAAAAATAAAAATGTATAATTCGGGAATATAACTCCCAAATCATTTTAAGAACTCGGTTTTTATTTAATATATTTATTAATGTTAATTAAACACGATTAATAATAATTAATAGTAATTAAAATTAAATTATGCATATGATTCAGGACTATAACTCCCCAATCTAAAAATTATATGATTTGGGATTTATACTTTCGAAGTGAGTATTCGTATCTTATCTCGTTGATCAGAGGTATTAGTGAGTACAAGAATTAGTGGCTATTTTACTGAATAACTGAGCTTCACGTCACCAATGTTGCTCAGCTCAAATCCGCATCCACTTGCTGCTGTTTTCAAACTCGCACGCTTCTCGCCATTGCTGTCTCTCTCTTCATTTTCTCGCAGGTGCTTTCTCTCTCTAACATTTTTCGCATCTCACCATTTTCAGCGTTAACGTCGGAATTTTTTTGATCAATCCATTCGTTCAGCTCTATTTATCAGCGGCTGTATCGGTGCAGGTTTAGGATGTCGTCGGCGCCGGCTCTGCCTCCTCTCCCCGACGATCGCATTGTTGTACTTGTTATTCTGCTTTTCGATTATGATTTCCTTATTTCTATTGTGCTGTGTTGCGTCTAGTGGAGCAGACTCGGTAACAATGTAACCGCATCTAGCGTTCACTTTCACGAATACGATGGGCAGTTTGTCGAATCGTGTTTGTTCGTCTGTTGATTGAGCAGTAGACATGGTTACTGGGTTTTTTTTCACTAGATGTGGCTTCTGCATGGTTTTATTTGTGTATGTGGTGAACTGTGTGTTGTCTTTGAATTTGCAGGTAGGTTGTGGAGTAGTTGTGGTAGATTTTCTTGCCGCGGTGGCTTCTTTTCCGAAGCCTGATGATAAGATTAGAAGCACGAGCGCCAAGGTAGTTCTGTTTTACTTACTACTTTTGGGATTGATGGATGATAGTTGATGCTAGTGTTTTAATATGTGTCCTGGCTTCGATTAAATGTCATATTGCATATGCTTCTTTCTTGCTATTGTGAAGTGTATGTTTTTAAGATGTTGATTTGGATGTGGAAGTTGTGATTGATTAAATGGGTGCATGTTTAGATTGGTGCACCATTTTTGGATCAAATTGTATCTATTCATCCTAAGGCCCCCGTGATATTGTCTCGTTTCTTAATGTAGACATAGATATCGTGCTTGTTTTTAAATAGGACACTTTGTCATTGCTCCTTCATATATTTTGTGGACTTTTTGATGTGGAAAATGCTCACAGTAAATGAGGGCATGTGTACTTGGGGGTTAGGTTCAAGGAGGTGGAAATGCAGGAAATGCATTGACATGCGCCGCTCGTTTGGGGTTGCAACCGAGGCTTATTTCCAAGGTCTCTTAATTTCTGTGGTTGCTAATCTCATAGAGAGATTCATGTATGCAGTAGACACCTTCAGTGTGGCATTTGCAATCAGGTTGCTGATGATTCTCAAGGTAAAGGAATATTGGAGGAGCTGGAGGCTGATGGTGTCGATTCATCATTTGTTGTGGTGAGATTTTATTTCAGCTCTTGATGCTGCTGACCTTTGTCTATATTACTTGATTCTGTAGAAATTTACTCAAACTGCTTATCAAGGATTTGATACATTATAATCTTCCTTCAGGTTTCGGAAGGAGGCAACTCACCGTTCACCTATGTCATTGTTGATGAGGAAACGTGAGTGTTTCTGTATTTTTCCCTATCTTAATGTTGTATTGGTCCCACATCATCTCATTTCGTTATTCCTGATGTTCGCTTATCAATCAGATGCTATTTAGTTATCGGTTGTGGAATTATATGAGAGATCTGTATATATATATATATCATGTTTGTTTTGCTAGAAAACTTGGTACATTGAATCTAATTTAACTGTTTGCTGGAGAAAAAGGCACGATTCTAGATGCATTTGTAAGTAAGGTTGCTATAACTGTAAACCCAAATGCCATAGAATTAATGTATTGAATTTACCTATGATCTTCTGGGCATCTCTGGCAATCTGGTTCAACTAAATAGATGTCCATTTTTGGTCGGTATCAAAACCATTATAATGTTCATATTATGATCTCTATTTTACATCTATAATGATGAAATATATAAGTCTAAAGAATACAAATTTATATGTATTGATAACCAGTATAAGTTCTTTGTTATGTGTTCTTCCAGAAAAACTAGAACTTGTATTCATACTCCAGGATATCCTCCCATGATTCCTGATGAACTGACAGAACCAAAATTATCAGCTGCAATGGATGGAGCTAGGCTAGTCTATTTTGATTCAAGAATGCACGATACTGCTTTAGTTGTGGCACAGGAGGTGATTTGGCCACTAATCTATCGATGTTTTCTTCTGAAATTGTCTTCTTGCGAAAAACTTGATCTTGAAAGTAAACCACGCTCATATTAATTTTCCAGAGCAGGCTACCCGCAGAGGTATCCCTATTTTAATTGATGCAGAAAGGAAGAGAGAAGGTTTGGATGATCTATTGAGTCTGTCGAGCTATGCAGTCTGTTCTGCAAAATTTCCACAGGCACGTCGGTTATATTGTTTCATTTAGATAGAACAATTACATGGATGCATCTGCTCTTACTGTGTGACTGCACTGTTGAATCGAATAATATTATTCTCCAGTCAGGATGGCTTCTCTTGTTAATGAAACACAATCTATAATTTACTGTACTGGGTGTTAAATGCAGCTGGTGTTGAAAGCAAGGAAATTCTTTCATTTCTGCCAACCTATTCTTAGTAAACAACCACTGTGACCAGATTAGTTAGCCGGATCAAGCCCTCTTTTATTTAAAATCAGATTAAAACAGGAGATAATTTCACCATCTATTACCAACCTTCGGTTATGCCATGATTCCATGATCACTATACTCTTAGAAGCAAATATTTATCACTTCCGAGAAGCCAACATGTGAATTTTACTACAGTGTTTATTCATTTTTTAGTATGACCAAAGGTTGACATAACAGAAGATGCACTTGTAATAGAATTCAGATCGTCCTAAAAAATATTTCTTTTGTAGTTAACATGATGAGAAATCTACAAAGGGGTTGTAGAATAAACAAGTGACTTGGGGAGATCTTTACCTTTAACATGTATTTAACATGATGAGAAATCTTCACCTTTGATTTATTAACTTGCGATCAGTTTGGAACTCGTAGTTTAGCAAATCTATAAATCTATTTCCTCTGTCTTGCAGTCATGGACTGGTGCAGCATCTGTCCCAAGTGCACTTGTTTCCATGCTTCTAAAGTTGCCAAAATTAAAATTTGTAGTGGTCAAATTGGGTGAAAATGGCTGCATCATGCTGGAGAGGTCAAATGGTAAATCACTTTATGCTCTTTTTTTGTTGTTTATTGGATCGGTAGATGCACAGTGGTAAATAGGTTGCTTTTATATCTTTCGCCTGTTTCTTTTGCATCTCAATTAGTGTTTTATTGCTTGTAGAAAACAGTCTCTCTGAAGAAGTGGATGTGGATGATTTTTTAGTTGCGCTGAAGCATAAAAACGACAGTAACACTATCTTGCCTACATGTGTAGCATCGGTGAGTTCCTCTAGATTATAGTTGCTCGATCACCAAAAAAGTTCCTGCCTGAAGACTTCGATTATGGACTTTTGCTGTGCTCAAGTTTTGGTAGAAATGTGCTTTAATTATTAAAGACAAGAAGGGTTTAGATAAAAAAAAATTGAGAACCAAAAAACATCTTCTCAGGAAACACTTACAGAGAAGTGGCTTATTTAAATATCAATTTATAATCAACTACAGAACACACTACAATTTTGCAAATGGATTTTCATGTCTATAAATTACTCCGTGCATCATGGAGCATTTTACTTTTAGAAATGAAAGATCTCAAAGAGGAATTTCTCTAATTTTGTTGCGTATTCTTGTTCGATTCAATTCCTTTTTATAGTGTCAAGTGAATTTGCACGCAAAAGGAATTGGTTCTGTGGGCGGTAGGCTGCTTTTAGGAACAGCCAAGAAAATTCCGTTATCAGAACTCGTTGATACTACTGGCGCTGGTGATGCATTTATTGGAGCAGTTCTTTATGGTTAGTAAATGAACCATATTTATACATAATCCCCAAATTTCCTAAAGGAAAACGTGATAACCTGATCGGTGGTGCAGTCTTAGATCAACAAGCTGCCCCTTGCAACTTGTCTTTTTTCTTTCGATTAGATGTTTTTACTCATAATTCTGGTTTTAGTTCTGTTTGATCCTATATTTAAATTTCTATTGGTTTCAACTCCATAGCGCTTTGCGCCAACATGCAGTGGGAAAAGATGCTGCCTTTCGCCACTCAAGTGGTCAGTTTTAACTGTTTCATGCAACTTAAAACACTTGAGGTATCACCCCATGAATTCAAGAAAGGTTATTTATCCCTACTTTTATAAATTTCAGGCTGGCATTGGCTGTCGAGCATTGGGAGCCAGAACTGGGCTTCCACGATGTACAGACCCTCGCCTAACTTCTTTTTTACTGTAGAGATCCCAGATGATGGCCAAGCTACTCATGAGATAATCGAAACAGAAAAGCCACTGCTGTCAATTTGGGGTATTTCTCATAGTGTTTTTGAGAGGAGTTTTCTGGACGGATGTCTTTGTATTCCTGTTGCAATTCCGTCTTAGATGTCATGAATTTTATTACTAGTTTGAACTCCTCTATTTTCTTTGTGATTTTAGATGATGAAATAGTCCTATAAATCTTGTGGCATTCTCCATATAATGTTTATAAAAATGTTTGCTTTCATTCTTTTTATGAATTTTGTTCTTCCTTCCAAAGTCCTAACTTAGATCTGACCTGGTTGATCTTGGAGGATGCACCCTAGTTTTTGTAACATTGTGAGATTTACATTAGGGTCTTTAATATTTTACTCTAATATAAATAGTTAAACACACACTGCCTATTGCGAATAGTTGATCAAAGTTCACATACCTAGTTGATTGAAAATCACATATTTAGTGTGTATTATGGCTTGGTAGTGCAATGTCATGTGGTTGAGATCCCTTGTTACAAAAATGATGTACTCATTGTGTAATACTACTTGGAAGATTGACATCTGTACTAATTAATGAAGATAAATTATGATAATATCTCTATTTATTAAGAGCATCATTTATCTCTACTAATTAGTGTAATGTTACTCATCCTAGTAGTGTAACATAATGTATAACATCGTTTTGCAAAAGATGATGTCAACAGAATGTTATTTAATCATTCATGATGAGCTTGGTAGCTAGAGTGTGTATTTTTATACTTTCATAATGGCATTCCTGTCCATTTCTACTACAGAAGATTGGAACGTTTATCTGACGATAGGGACCGACCGATACGAACAAGTTAATTTTGGTATTGATTACAAATTGCAATTTAATCCCAGCTGGGCATGAAAAGTGAAATAAAAGAATTCATGATAACAATATTACATTATTGTTAAGCATTAATTATATAATTATTATTTATAGACATGTCGTATTAAAAAGTAAAAACAGTGTGATGTAGTAGATCTTACTTATATTTTTGATATCAGAAGATCATTGATTGAATTATTGAAGGAAAGTTGAAAAGGAGTTGTGGTCACGTTTGTGAGTTCCTTTCTCTATGGTAGTTGCCAGCTTTTTAAAGCGTATCCAAATGACAACATGCAATCTCATTGCCAAAACATTAAAGAATTAAAACCAAAATTCTACACTGACTGATCAAATTTATAATCTGCAACATCTCCATAAGTAGCTAAAAGGAATTTAATGCCGTCGAATCTGTTTACCTTTAATTTCAATTTTCTCATGTAAAATAATGTTATGTCAGGTATAATACCTGATCGGTGGTTTTGGCTCAGTGTTTGGGTTTGTTCGGTGGGTGGCAGCTCCTAGCAGTTTTTATCCGAACCGATCGAATGCACACCCCGTGGGTATTTGTTAATGTGTATTATTATAAATTTCACATAAAATAAACCTATGCATGATATTGGCTATATTTATTGTCAATTGAATTTCATAATAGTTGGATGATAAAAATGTAAAGTTGGTGGACCATACATGTATGACATTTAGTTAAGATATATATCTATGATATAATATATATGTATTAACTAAAAGTGTAATAATTGATATAAATTCAACTTACTGTATTTTAGGTAATACGACCGCGTTATAAAAACATTCACTTTATGATCAATATCAGGTGAATTTCATATTTAATGCTAAAAGTTACGGTAATCTCTCTCTCTTCATATTCCAAAACATTTAGGTTATTTCAATAATAATTTTTGAATTCTCAAATCATTTTGGGCATCATGGGCATTATATTTGCCCCCAATTTGTTTTTGCATACTCGAAAAATATATAGGATATCTCAATAATCATTTTTGAAAAATCCCCAAATGATATTGGGGATCATGTGGGTATCATTTTGCCACCCAAAACTCTATGGATGTTGTCTCTTTAATTGTTTTTCACGTAATCTCGTGATAATTTGAGCTTTGTCGATAATCATCAAGGATATCCCAAAATCAATAAAAACCTAAGCAAATTAAATTAGATGGTTGTTGTTTTTTGATTGTCATCACTCTTTTATGCTCGTTCGACGTATTAAATTTATTTGCATCCAATTCTTTTGCCGTGTTATATTATTACATCTCTGTACAAAAATTTCACTTACAGATTAAACGTAATCATAAGAATTGAGAATGTGCTCATCACCTGTGATTTGATTTCAACTTTCGAAGCTGACACACCGTACTCTTACAACAAGTTTGGTTTATTTTTGCAATATAAAACATAAAATATCTGAAGCAGTCCAATATCTGAAGCAGTCCAGTATATCACTGAAACCCTAATTGTATTTTTATCTGCATGGCTATAATTACAAAAATATGAATATAAACAACACAAAAATCTACATGATGATATAAGGAAAACATTACAATTATTTGACCAACTTGAGTAATGTCGTAAATCATACATTCAAATGCCCCCTTTTGTTATATTACGTTGATTTCAATTATCTTGTCTGAAATTAGGAAATTAATAAAAAGCATTTAGGAATGAAACAAAATCATAGGATACGGTAAACTGAAATATTTTCTACAATTGAATAATTAAATTTACCAAATGCGCTCAAATATCATTACTGTTCATTTAGGTGGTGGGTTTCGAATGAAATGATTCACAAAAACACTGTTTAGTTGATAATTTTCAAATGAATTTTTGAAAATTAGTCAAATCCTTTTAATATGATCAGTTTCATTCTCAAACTCATATCAATCCCTTATACTAACAAACTTATACCTATAATGATTCCCGACAATTAAACCACTAAAACTTAACTTGATAATTAACAATTGAAATCCAAACTATTCCAAACTCTTGAAAATAGTTGGTGTTTTAATTACAAACAAAATCCATTTGAATTGTTTGAGTATAATTTGAGATATTTAAATTTAATCCTCCTCCAATAAAAAGATAAGTTGCAATGGAGAGAAGGCAATTTCTTACACACTGAGAAAAAGGCAAAATTTGTTCGAACACAAGGAATATTCGGTGGCGCGTGGGCGGAACCCGCGGCTGAATTAACCCTAAATCGCGGCTGTCATTCCAAAAGCGTTGACCCCACCACCGCCAAATTATCATTTTCCGCGTCTGTCTGAATTTTCAACAAGCCCGTACTCGTAATAGAGGGTATCTAGAAGGGCATTTGCGGAATTTCACTCGGTCTTAATCAGACCCTTCTTAAGTAATTTAAGCTAATTGCAATTAATAAAATCATTAATTAAAGAACAATAAAGAAAAAAAAAAGACCAAATCCCGAACAACGTGGGACAAAATAGGAAAAAGAATTTCCGCTGAAAGAAAAGGAAAATGAAAAATAATTTTTACTTTACGTTAACTTGGCACTGCAAAAACAAGAGTTAATTTAAGTTTTTATTTATTTATTTTTATATTTATTATCTCTCTCTCTATATTTCTTTCTTCATTCATGTTCAAAGCTGAACGCCTCTCCGATTTTTGCACTTTTTTCATTTGAAAAATCGGGGCGGTGATTATAGAAAAGCTCATTTTGCTGTCAGATCTTTGTGTTTTTTTTGGTGTTTTTTTTATCAATATTCTTTTGTTAGTACGTGTGAAGGAATTAAAGGAACTTGTGCATAAGATTATAGCGATTTTTTTGTTGGGAGGGAATTTGTAGATTGAAGTAATTTGTTTCTGGATTTCAACATTGTTATAAGCTGGAGAAGCAGCGGCGGATTTGATCTGCTTCCGTGAAGTGTTGTTTATTGTATATGTTAGTTTATGGTTGAGGATTGGCTGTGCTGATCGTGGTGGAGCTGGAGTTTTCTGATCTGGTTGAAGTTTTTCCAAAATGGTAACTAGTTCAATTCTTTTGTTCTGTTTTTTGTTTTATTTTTCTTATTTTTGGTTGTTGAAGTGCTTGTGGCGTGGATTTATTTATTTTTTTAAATTTCCTTTTTGATGAAATTTTGTCTTGAAGTTGAATTGATCTGTTGTTTATCCGAAATTTATCCATTTCTTTTGTTTTATGTTTGGCTTACCTGATAATGTAGACATGGCTAGTCGACTGAATGGGACCGTTGATCTGTTGTTCATGAGCACAATATCAGTTTGTTTGTTTATGTTTTTATTTACTGCACTTGTGTTTGGATTTCAATTTATGAAATAGTGGTGTAAGTTTGAATTTTTCAGTATATCCAAATGAAGGCGGAATAATGTGTTTGATTCCCATTTGCTACTTTGTTTTGAGTTTTTTAGTTTAGTCTTGTCTTTTGGTTGCACGCCTCAATTCAAGATTTCTAAGTCTGAGTTAATCAACAGCCAACTCAAAGAACATGATTGTTTTGCATGCAATCAAGCACGTTTATTTGTTTATATTCATTTGATAGAACTTTATTTTGTAAAACTGTAAATTGACTCATGAACTGTTAAGTGTTTGACATCCATATTACCCTGATGGATTGGGTGAGTTGGTTAGATGGATTTACGCCAGCATTTCAATTTGAGGACAAAATGTTTTTGCTGCATGCAGCTTGTAGCCATAATTTGTTGATCTGGAAACAGGTCCTTTGAAATTTATTATGAACTTTCGCAGTTTATTTGTGCTGTCACAACTGTCACAACTTGGAAAACCATAACTTAAATGAGTTTGGTGCACTCCCGCCCATTTTTGATATTAAATTAGACGTGGACTTCCATGGTTTAGTTGTGCTGTTTCAGCGGTATGGGAAGAACTTCTGATGGGTTTTTGGCGTATGCCATATCACAAGTATTGTGAAGGCTGAATTCTGTTGAATGTTCTAGGTTGGATCATCTGCTCTAGGAGTTGGTTCTCTTGTTTGGGTGGAGGATCCAAATGAAGCCTGGATAGATGGGGAAATTGTTTCTGTCAATGGTGAAGATATCAAAGTCCTTTGTACATCGGGGAAGACGGTCAGTTCATCATTAGAGTTTTAAATATGAAAATATTTGTTTCTGGAAGAATTGCTGATGTGGATTTTGATTCCCATCACTTACCATTTTATTTACTTTCATGATACCTTGTTGCTGGTCATCATATTCCTTTTCCCTCTTATCATCTTGCATTCTCGTCCAGTGAAACAGCTAACTCGTCTGTTTCTTTGGATAAGCCACTGGTTCTTTTCTGATCGACCCATTTAATATTTTTTTTATTTTTTCTGCAGGTTGTTGTTAGGTCTTCGGATGTCTATCCCAAGGATGCTGATGCTCCGCCTTGTGGGGTGGATGATATGACAAAGTTAGCATATTTGCACGAACCTGGAGTTTTACATAATTTAAAATCTAGATATGATATCAACGAGATATATGTGAGTTCAATGTTTATTTATCTATCATGTTACAAATCTTTGCTCCTTGATTTTGTCGTTTGGTATAAAGCTTGCCCAATAACCGAACCCATTATCTCACTCTTCAGACTTACACTGGTAGTATATTGATTGCTGTGAATCCCTTTCAAAGATTGCCTCATCTCTATGATAGTCATATGATGGCACAATATAAAGGAGCCGCCTTTGGTGAGCTCAGTCCACATCCATTCGCTGTTGCAGATGCTGCATACAGGTATTAGTGCCTGTGGTTGATGACTGCCTGTCTATACATACTTCTTGTTATTGAGAATGCCAATTTATGTCCCTAGGCTTATGATGAATGAAGGAAAGAGCCAAGCAATTTTGGTTAGTGGTGAGAGTGGGGCAGGTAAAACAGAAAGCACAAAGTTGCTTATGCGTTATCTTGCTTATATGGGAGGACGATCTGGGGTGGAAGGAAGGTCAGTGGAGCAGCAAGTTCTTGAGGTAATCATTGCTTCATTGTTTGGATAAGATAATAGTGGTGATAGTGAATCGTGTTTTGACATCTGAGCATGTTACAACTGATCTTTCAACTGTTTTATATATCTTCTATTTTCTTTTCAGTCGAATCCTGTTCTCGAGGCATTTGGTAATGCAAAGACAGTGAGAAATAATAATTCAAGGTACTACGATTTGGTCACCATTATTTGTGTGATGTATACGATTTATTTGGTGGCAGTTTTGCTTGCATCCATTTTACTAATGCACCCATGATGTTAAATGTAGTCGTTTCGGTAAATTCGTTGAGATTCAATTTGATCAAAGAGGTAGGATCTGTGGGGCTGCCATCAGAACTTACTTGCTTGAGAGATCTCGTGTTTGTCAAGTGTCTGATCCTGAGAGAAACTATCACTGTTTTTATATGCTTTGTGCTGCTCCGCAAGAGGTAAGTGGACCATTGCATATAATTTAGTGAAAATCTTCCCTTTACCATATTGCCCGGTTGTGATAAAACATTAGGTTGGGTGCTTGAGAACAAGTTTATGTGTAGATGATTACTCTTTCTATTTTTATTAATATGTTCTCTTGGAGCACAATGGTGATCTCTATCCTATTTATTTCCATTTCATTCTCAGGTAGTTCAAAAGTACAAGTTAGGAAACCCAAGAACATTTCATTATTTGAACCAGACAAATTGCTATGAACTTGA
The DNA here is from genome assembly GCA_001278415.1 of Ocimum tenuiflorum. Lineage (NCBI taxonomy): Eukaryota > Viridiplantae > Streptophyta > Magnoliopsida > Lamiales > Lamiaceae > Ocimum > Ocimum tenuiflorum. The sequence goes on along the minus strand of AYJT01032758.1, from coordinate 12,641 downwards.
TGGAGTCGATGATGCCAAAGAGTATTTAGCAACCAGGAAAGCAATGGAAACCGTGGGAATCAGTGTTGAGGAACAGGTACATAACTCGAGTGCTTTAAGATAACAAACTATTTAACATATGCCATGGACGGTTGACACAGTTATTTCTTTCTCTCCCGAATGAAAATACAGGATGCTATATTTCGAGTTATTGCTGCAATTCTCCATCTTGGAAACATTGAATTTTCAAAGGGGAAAGAATTCGATTCATCCGTGCCTAAAGATGAAAAATCTTGGTTTCATTTAAGAACAGCTGCTGAGCTTTTCATGTAATTCCTTCAGTGAGCTCATGCATTAACTGACAAGACCAGTTGTCACTTTACTCTTAATTGCTTATATGGGATTTTCTTTTAAGCATCAGTATTTTGTAGGTGCGATGCAAAAGCTTTGGAGGACTCACTCTGCTTAAAAGTTATGGGGACTCGCGATGAAACCATAATCATGAACGTTGATCCGAACACCGCTGCTTCTAGAAGGGATGCTCTGGCCAAAATTGTTTATTCAAGGCTATTTGACTGGTAAGTATCACATCAGTTTTTTGAGAGATAAGTGAACCAATAAGCATCATTTCATGAATAGCCCGTTCTTTGTTATCAGATTTTGTTGACATTGATGCGTGCTCTTCAACCATTATTTGCAGGCTTGTTGATAGAATTAATAATTCAATTGGTCAAGATCCAAGTTCAAAGTATTTAATAGGAGTCCTGGATATCTATGGATTTGAGAGTTTCAAGACTAACAGGTGCTTAACCGGTACGCTGTGTCTCATAGTTGACAATATGCTGTCCTTATCGTGCAAATGAAACATGTTCCAATGGAGTGTTTTGAAATTTGAATATTTTTTTGTTTCAATATGAGAATGAGTGGTTAATTGTGCTTTCTCGTGGCCTCACTTTAGTGATTGGTTGAGGAGGGAAATTTGATACTCAAGATATATATATCTTTCTTTTGTGATTTCTCTTTCCATGTTATGCGATTAATCATGGTTTATTTAATTTTTCTAGCTGCAAGATTTGCCAATTTGATCTGGTTGTAATATGTCTTCGTTTGACTATTATCGGAATTTACCAGTTTGGATAGGGTAATGGTGAATATATATTATGGTCTTTGGATGATTCTTACTCATCGGGTTTGAACTGTTTGTGAATGTTTTTACCTCCTCAGCTTTGAACAATTTTGCATCAACTTGACAAATGAGAAGCTTCAGCAACACTTTAATCAGGTAGCTAGTCCTTTTGATTTCTGTTTTGATGTTTTAAGTATTATTACCTTTCGATGTATTTATATGCACATACATATTTTAAGCTAACCCTCTTACTTTTCAGCACGTATTCAAAATGGAGCAAGAGGAGTATACAAGAGAGGAAATAAATTGGAGCTACATTGAGTTCATTGATAATCAAGATGTCCTAGATCTGATTGAGAAGGTTGATATTATTTTCTACTGCTAGACTTGCATTTCTTGCTTCAAATCTTCTTTTGCTTGCGAACAAATAGTTGCATATATTTGTATATTCCTCCATGTGGTTTTTTTCGTGTTTTTATCAATTAGTAAGTCATGTATATGTCTAAAAGAAACTAAAATTAATACCAATCCTCATGACTAGGAATTCCCTCAGTTGTTTCCATTTTTACTTCTAATACGTAGATGTTCTTTGAATTTTGCAGAAGGGAGGCATTATCGCACTGCTTGATCAAGCCTGGTAAGATTCTCATCTTCTGAGGGACTCTTAACTGTTCTTTGCTTTGTTAATGCAGGTGATAACACCCTTTCTTGACTGTCTTTGCTACTTTATCTTTGTCCTGTAGCAAACTCAAAAATACAACACATGTAAAATTTGCTGAAAGTTTGTACGGAGCATTTAAGAACCATAAACGCTTCAGCAAGCCAAAGTTGTCGCGTAGTGATTTCACCATTTGCCATTATGCTGGTGACGTGAGTTTCAACTATATTCTATATATTGATTTTACATGACTTTTGGATTCAGAGTGAAACTGCCGAAATTCTCTGTTGACAATAAATTTTTATTTGTCAGGTCACTTATCAGACTGAGTTGTTTGTGGTAAAAAACAACGATTTTGTAATTGGTGAACACCAGACACTCTTGAATGCTTCCAATTGTTCATTTGTTTCGGCTCTCTTTCCGGCAATAGATGAGGAGTCCTCCAAACAGAACAAATTTGTTTCTATTGCTTCAAGTTTTAAGGTATATAATTGCTTGTTTGTTTGCTAATTTTATGTCAGCCTTCCTATTTGTTACACAGAGATATAAAGTTATCTTGTGATGCATCTTGCAGCAACAACTACAAGCTCTTCTTGAAACTCTGAGCTCAACTGAACCTCATTATATTCGCTGTGTGAAGCCGAACAATCTTCTTAAGCCTGCAATATTTGAGAATGATAATGTCCTGCAACAACTGCGCTGTGGGGTAATAGTAGTTCTAGTTTCTAGCTCCTTGGGTCATGTGCTTCTGGTTATTATTTATAGATATTTGCTTGCCATTATCCAGGGTGTCATGGAAGCAATTAGGATCAGCTGTGCCGGGTATCCTACTAAACGACCCTTCTATGAATTTATAGATCGTTTTGGCATGCTTGCGCCTGAAGTTCTAAACGGAAGGTATTTTAGGTGTTTTCATAATTTTGTCTTCATCCCATCAATCGTCATGATCTGGATGTTTACCTTTTCACTTGTATTGGATTTATGATAGTACCGACGAGGTGGCTGTTTGCAAAAAACTTCTGGAGAAAGTGGGACTTGAAGGATATCAGGTGACTGTGCATTTTTCATTAATTATCCTCTCCTTGGTTATATATGAGTTTAAGTTCTGCAATGTTCTGTTAATATCTCGTCATATTTTATACTAATATTGATCTCAATCTTGGTTGACAGTGCTCATTATATCACCAATAATGTTTATCATCTAATTTTTGAACATTCCATTCCCTTGGCGAAAATAAGTTTTTATTTACCGTAGATACAGCTAAGATTTTTACTGAAAGATTTTAGTCATTTTTCACCTGGCCTGGTTATAGGTCAAAAATGGATTGTGTGATTACGTGGGTGATTTTTACGAGCTTCCTTCATTTATTATCACTCTTATAGAGATTGATCCCATGTTCCAGTTGATCAGATTTGAAAACATGTATAACAGAAAAGCATTGCATCTTCAACTCCTAGTTTTATATAAATGCTCCTTCATCTGTCTGATATAAACAGTGCATGCTTGATATAGTGTTTGGAAATCGATCTTCTGTTTACTGGGTTATTCAGGAAGAAATGATGAAGTAGATTGTTTGTTGATCCAATTAGCCATTACAATTGCTAAAAAATTTATTTGCCTTCAGCTTGTGGTGTTCCTGCGTATAAGAGAGTTTTAAGAATCATTGCGCTTTTCCCAAATATGCATTTATGACATCCGAGAAGAAATAAAAATTCTTGGTAGTCTCAGATCCCCATAATTTATTTTTTGCTTGTTTGTGATGTGCTGTTGCTGTTGCACTTGAGCCTCCTGTATCACCTACTTAAATATACATCGTAATATGTTACTTTGTAGGACATGGGTGCTTACTGTTCTCTCTTTTTATTTTTTGTGCTTGGTGGGCTTCATTAAAAGGACAATGGAATTGTCTATCTTTAAGTTGGTTGACTATGTATAGTGTCATTTGGTTCTAGATAGATATCAAACTATTTCTCACACATTTGGTTATTGGTTGATCTACCATAATATTGTTGTCATATGCACCTCAGTGAATATCTAATTTTTGGATGCAGATTTACAGTCTTCATTTTTAAGTTCATTTACCATATATATGTGTCATGCGGGCCTCAGTACATTATCTGTTTACGTATCATGATAATACCTCTAGCATCTCCAAATGGATTTTATTGATGATCAATGTAATTCTGAGTTTGGAATACAGTCGTTTATAATTCAGTTTGCTTTTGTAGATTGGTAAGACAAAGGTGTTTTTGAGGGCGGGGCAGATGGCAGATCTGGATGCTCGGAGGACTGAGGTTTTGGGAAAATCAGCAAGCATTATCCAGAGGAAAATGCGTTCTTATATGGCTCGAAAAAGTTTCACATTATTGCATCGCTCTGCAATACTTATTCAATCTGTATGCAGAGGTAACTTTTTTTTTGGGTACCTGCGAAGTTGGCATAATTATACTGAACCACATTAAATAATAAACTTCTGGAATATTCTTTTTCAGGAGAACTTACTCGGCGTGTCTATGAAAGTATGCGGAGAGAAGTTGCTTGTCTTAGAATTCAGAAAGATTTACGAATGCATCTTGCCAGGAAAGCATATCAAGAACTGTGCTCATCTGCTGTTCTAATTCAAACTGGAATGCGTGGAATGGCTGCTCGTAATGAGCTTCGTTTTAGATGGCAGACAAGAGCTGCCATTGTGATTCAGGTATCTTAACTCTTGATAAATAACCTCAAAAAGATTGAATCATCCTCCGCACTTTCGGTTTATTTGGGGAATGCAAATTTGTTCCTTCCATATTGGGATTTAATGCCTTACTTGAATGACTACAGAGTCATTGCCGCAAATTCTTAGCTCGCTTGGAATATGTGAAGCTGAGAAAAGCTGCAATCACGACACAATGTGCATGGAGGGCAAGGGTTGCACGTATCGAACTGCGTAAACTGAAGATGGTAACTAACACCTGCCACACTTAAACACAGAAAATGAAAGTTGAAAACATACCCATTCCTAGTACACTCGAAAGGGCCATGTGTGGTTTTATTTTCCTAGAACTATGACGGGGATAGCCAGACGGAAAAACTCCACCATCACTATTTTGTTGGATGACTTTCTTCTTGTGGTCTCCATCTATGTGCCATGTCTTGGTAGATGTTTACACTTCACAATTCATTTTTATTTCAGGCTGCAAGAGAAACTGGTGCGCTGCAAGCTGCCAAGAACAAATTAGAGAAGCAAGTTGAAGAATTGACTTGGAGATTACAGCTGGAGAAACGAATGAGAGTACGTTATATATTCAAAGTTACCATTTTTTTCTTTTCCCTGGTTTAAGGTTCATAGTTTTCTGGGTTAGTTGGATCTTGTGATTTTAATATTTGATGAAAATCCCCACTTATGATATTCTTACAGAATCATATTTTCAAAGCCAAAATTAATCTTCTTTTCCTTCTCTTTACCTGATCCAACTACATGCATTCTCTGTCTGTAGACTGACCTAGAAGAGGCAAAAACACAAGAGAACACAAAACTGCAAACAGCTTTGCAAAAGCTTCAGCTCGAGTTCAAAGAAACTAAAGACACGCTGTTAAAGGAAAGGGAAGAAGCTACAAAAAGGGCTGCTGAGCAAGTCCCTGTAATTCAGGAGATTCCAGTCATCAACCATGAAATGATGGATGCACTTAGTGCTGAAAATGAAAAACTCAAGGTATGCTATATTAGTTATTAGGCGTCTGCTGTTTAGTCATGAGTGATGAATGTTAGGCTGAAGTGTTTTTTCTCATTGTAATTTGTTTAGGCAATGGTTAGCTCTCTGGAAACAAAAATAGTAGAAACAGAGAAGAAATATGAAGAAACAAACAAACTGAGTGAGGAGAGGTTGAGGCAGGCCATGGAGGCAGAATCAATGATTGTGAAGTTGAAGACATCAATGCATGAGTAAGTTTTAATATGATTTGTTCTTTTTAGGTATTCTTTTTGTCAAATTCAAGGCGTTCTATTAACCATGCTTATATTTGTTTGAAGAAAATAGCTTTATACACTTATTAAATATGAAACTTTGTTGCTAAACCATCTTTCTTCTTTCCCCTGTAGTCTTGAAGAGAGAATCTCTGACATGGAAACTGAGAACAAAATTCTTCGGCAGCAAACCTTGTTGACCACTTCTAAAGGAGTGCCAAATACCAAGGTTCGTTGGTTGTTGGGGCTTTTGAATTTCGATTGTGTGCTTGCTCAGTCTCAAACTATTCCTTGACCAACGTGCAGGTTTTGGAAAATGGGCACCATACTAGTGAAGCAATCAGAACCAATGTAATGTTCCTACTTTTTTCTTGGAAAATAACGTCGAGTTATTTGAGACTGAATGGTTATGTATACTTTATGTTGAATATAAAATTTTCAATGTCGACCACATGAATTTGTGCAGGATTTACCGCCTGCCCCAGCAACAGCTTATGAAACCCCTGACAGCAAGCCAAGAAAACCTCCAACTGATCGTCAGCCACATGTACGTGCTACTTAACTCTGGACGTGTTTTCCATTAGTGATTGTTTGTTTACTGACTTGAATAATTGAAATTTTGGTCCAGGAGGATGTTGATACTCTCATGGAATGTGTAACGAAAGATGTGGGCTTCAGTCAAGGAAAACCTGTTGCGGCTTTCACAATATACAAATGTCTTTTACACTGGAAATCCTTTGAAGCAGAGCGGACTAGTGTATTCGATCGTCTCATTCAGATGGTTGGTTCAGCTATTGAGGTAATTGTGCTTGTGTATAAGCAGTCTTATTCGTTGGATGGGGGAGGATCATTTTGCTTGAAATTTCTATGTTGAGTAATTGTGTAGTAGGCTTTGTTTACATTAGGATTTTCTCAGTCTTTATGTATCATTTAGAGAAGTGGCTCACCTTTTACTTTTTATTATTGAGGGATTCTTGAATGTACTCTTATTATTATTAGTATTTGCATTTTCTTACTTTCTTGTACTTATATTGGGAGGTGCTGATGGTATGACTATATAACTGCCTACCTTATTCATGATACCTTTGTCTTGCTTTGTGAGAATTACTGGAGAATTTTATTAACCTTTGTCATTTACTACTAAAAAAGAGGTGAATTTTAATGAGCTTTGTCGTTCTCTTCAGGATCAAGATAGCAATGACCATATGGCCTATTGGCTGTCAAACACCTCAACGCTGTTGTTCTTACTTCAAAAAAGTCTTAAACCTGCTGGATCAGCTGCTGCAACTCCAGTTAAACCAACATCCCTGTTTGGGAGGATGACCATGGTGCTTTTTTTCTTTCATGAGTTACCCTATAAGTGATACTACTGTCAGACGACATAAATAATCTATATGAGTTTGTCTACAGGGTTTCCGCTCTTCACCTTCAACGGTCAACCTCGCAGCAGCAGCAGCAGCACTCGATACAGTACGCCAAGTTGAAGCCAAATATCCTGCACTCCTTTTTAAGCAGCAGCTCACTGCATATGTGGAGAAGATATATGGTATTATTAGAGACAACTTGAAGAAGGAGTTAGCATCACTGCTTGCCTTATGCATTCAGGTATTTTTGACCCATTGGATAGTGTATTTGCTATACTAGTATCTATCTGATTCTGCACCTTTTTTCAGCTTGTTTATTCCATCAAACATCTTCAATTTTGAAGATTTGTCAGAATATCGACAATTCCATCTGACTTTGCCTTTCTACTGAAGCATCACAATCCGGATCTTCTATTTTTATTTAATATGTTTTTTCTTGAGACTTGTGATTTTATGTGTTTCATTGGTCTCTCTAACCATTCAGGCTCCACGATCCTCTAAGGGAAGTGTGCTAAGATCTGGGCGATCCTTTGGCAAAGACCCTTCTACAAATCACTGGCAGGGGATCATTGATTGCCTCAACTCCCTTCTGAGCACCCTGAAAGAAAATTTTGTACGACTTAGAATTTATTGCATTTTGTACACTTTTTTGGTAATATTTATTATGCTTAACATTTATTTGCCTTTTCAGGTTCCTCCTGTTCTTATCCAGAAGATATTTACTCAGACATTTTCATCTATTAATGTACAACTCTTTAACAGGTGATTATGGATTTTTAGTATATGTAGAACCCTTATATACTTCCTCCATCACCTTGTGTATCTAATCTTGCACAAATTATGACCTATAGCCTCCTCCTTCGCCGTGAGTGTTGCACATTCAGCAATGGCGAGTATGTGAAAGCTGGGCTGGCGGAGCTAGAGTTATGGTGCTGCCAAGCAAAAGAAGAGGTAAGGCATAAATTTTGAATTTTCTACTGTTTTGTCGAATACTCGTCGTAAAGATCTCTTATATTGGTTGAAATGCTTCTGGTTCCCAGTATGCAGGCTCAGCTTGGGATGAACTCAAACACATAAGACAAGCTGTTGGATTCTTGGTAAGTTAGTTTCTGTTGAAGTATTATGCTTTATTCTTGTTCTATGCATGGATCTCTTTCCCACAATTGGAATTTTTTCATCCAGCCTCTCTGTTTGTTTCTATCTGCAGGTTATACATCAAAAGTACAGAATATCGTATGATGAAATCACCAACGATTTGTGTCCCGTAAGTCGGTCTGCTTTTGTCCCACCATGCAATATAAATAAAAGAAAAAAAAAACACACAATCGAATTAGATTACTGTAAAGGATATATCTTTAACATATTTGACATTGAATGCGTTGGTATTTCAGATTCTGAGTGTGCAGCAGCTCCACAGAATATGTACATTATACTGGGATGATAACTACAACACTCGGAGTGTGTCCCCTGAAGTAAGTAGTTTTACAGCTAAAACATTCTCTCCCATATGCATATATTATCGCATTGTCATTAATTAAAAACAAATTTTGAGTAAATATTATTCCTGACTTCAATGACAGGTTATATCAAGTATGAGGGTGCTAATGACGGAAGAGTCCAGCACTGCAAGTAGCAGCTCATTTCTGTTGGATGACAGTTCCAGGTAATTATCTGTTTTTTATTCATTAGGTTTATTTATGGAACTTGAGTTGACAATCTACTTAATGAATATAGTTGATCACTTGTTAAATAAAAATGAATTTTAGCCTTAAGATTGACCAAGATCTAATCTAGGTAGCTTTTCTTTTCATTATTATGTTCTTTTGTTTTATAAATTATATTTTCGACACAAGTATATGACAGAACAAAAAAACATAAATCAATCATACTGACTTTTAAGCACAACATATATAAGAAGAGGCAAGCATATAATATTGAAGGAAAAATAGCCTATTTTGGGGTCGTTCATTTTAAAGTTTATATGCCGTGTGAGTTAACAATATATGGCACTGCAGCATCCCGTTCTCGGTCGACGATCTCTCCAGCTCAATCATAGTAAAGGATTTCTTTGATGTGAAGCCTGCAACTGAACTTCTTGAGAATCCTGCCTTCCAATTTTTACACAACTGATGCAGCGGAACCAAGATGAAGCAGCTGCATTTTCCAACACGAGCCCGTCGTCGATTATACTGTAAAGTCATCCAACTCTTTGATTTTATAAATTTATCGCCACAAAAAGAAGGAAAAATCGATTCTTTATATGTTTGGTTTTATTTCTTGAAACGTTTCTCAGCATTAGGGAAAGGAAGAATTCATTCTATGCGCAAAATGGCTTCCTATTTTTGTATTGTTTTTGTCCGAAGCCAAAATTGGCGAAGCGATTTATTTTAGGGAAGGTAGGATTCCTAGGTGGTTGGGGATTAACCACCCTACATTTTCTATGTAATGTAAGTTTTCATGGAAATTGATGTCCTATATTTATAGTAAAAAATGAATGTTCATAGCACCTCACTTTTCATGCCCTTTTTTTTTTTTTGCCTTTATTAATTGATTTCATTCCATTTTGTGAGCTTGATACTTGTGGTATAATAATAGGAGTTACTCTTGTGAGACTATCAAATGAAGCCTAAATGTTGACAATTACTTCTGTAATTTGATGGTGCATTACTCCCACTAGCGACTTATTCCCAATTTCCCATGATATTAGTTTGGCGACAGCTGTTTACAATTGAATTTCTATTAATAGTTTTCTTCAATTTTTTTGTTTATTTCATTTTAAAGTTATTAAGTTTAATTTAACTGCGAAGTGATTAATCTCAATAATTTGCTTATTGGAAACATTATTAATTAAGTTAAATTAATTATTGCTACTTGATCTGTTAAGATATTTCCGAAGAGTAAAATATTAAGCGATAAGCCGATTCTGAAATCTTGTAAGATAGATTGTGGAATACATTCAAGTGATATTTCTTCTATGAGAAGTATATGTATGCATGTATATATTTTTGTTTTATGTTTCATATTTTGAAGAATGAGTTTGTTGAATGAAGGTGGTATATATTGATTGATATAATTTAATGCAAAAACTGGAGCAGTGTATATGAGGGAATTCACATGAAATTCCTTTAATTTGCCATTCAATGGTCCATCTCCAGATTTTGCTAACTCAATTTGAACGGAAACTACCCCATCACAACAACTAAACAATCTGCAATAATTCTAATTCTCCCCTTTTGGACTAAAAACACATCTCCCCACTTTTTTCAATGTTTACCAAATCTCAAAAATCATGATTCTGAGAGCAAACGCAAACACAATTTGCATTTTGCAGTTACAGGAGCACAAATTTGCATTGCTACTGTTCACAATTGCATTGAAAAAATGTGAGAAAAAAAGGAATATAGAGGAATATTCTTTTGGATTTGGTGATGAACTACTGTTCGATTTCTCATTTACTACATTTTAAGTTTGAGTTTGGAGTAATAGATTGGAGATGGTCTAATTGGTTTCTCCAAAAAAAATCATGAAGGAGAAAAATGTTCTTTGCTGCATTGATTTACTTGTAAAATGTATTATATTGCCTTTTTCTGTAGCTATCTAGTATTATATATGCAAATCAAGGAGTCTTATTTTATGAAACCTGCATTAACTAACTGCAAAATTTGTATTAGACATTGAATTAGATGATAATTGTGGTGGGAGGTGGACAAGAAATGGATAAGTTGTCAAGTCAAGAAATGAAATAATCTGTCCAGCTCAGAAGTGTAATAGATATGGGGATTCAATTATTTCACCTGACTCACTCACTGCTCATTCACTCACTGCATTCAGATATTCTGGTCCCTTTTCATATCCCTACTCCACCTCTCTCAAATTATCTATCTATATTTTAAATAAAAAAACAAATATTTAAAAAAAATGGTCATGTCACACCCACTCCAGAAAAATGGAAAAAACAGAAAAAAAGGAAGTTGTCAAATGTGAATATTCATGTCATGAGTCTCATGACTATTATGGTATTATATTCTAGTTTCCCCAGTATATATTATCATAGCATTTATACTAAGGAAATTCATTTTATTTTTACAGAAATCATCCAACTTCAACTGTTCAAACACACAAAAGTACATCTATAATGGACCTTAACTACATACGCCATGGGACAAATACTTTTGTTTCAAATCTATTCACATCTTCGACGCTAGTCTATATATTTCCTCCATCTTACAATGTATGAAATTCCATAAAAATATTAAAAACAATAAGACTAGAAATAAGTGACGGTGATAGTGACATGATCTGATTCCTTTCAAGAATTTTCATCTGAGAAATAAAAGATGTTACAAAATTATCTTATAGTGCGTGTGGGATCTTAATTTTGTGATTTGAGTGAGATGGAGACCATAACATATTTTCATGGAGTATACAAATTAAAGATCATCATACTCTAAACAAACCGCAATATTAGTAATTAAATAAACAAATACAGAACTGCTTGATTGTGCTTACCCAAAATCATCATTTGGCCACAATCTCACTCAGTTGAAAAATTATATCTAAATTGTCGATTTTCAAGGAAAAAAAGAAAAATACAAAATTACCGTCTAGCACTAGCACTAAAAAAGATAATAACTTTTTCAATAAAAACTAACAAAGTTTATTCGATGGCTTGTGAGACTCAATTATGTTTGTCACTGAATTGATATCAAAATATTAAACGGAATTTATACTAAAAATTTTTCTTTGTCTTCACATTTAGCAATCATACAACAAATAATTTTGTTTCTGACTTAGATATTAATAAACACAATAGTTATAAATTGCAGTAAGAGATTCATCTCACATAAATATTATGCAAATCTAAATTAATGCAATAAGTCGAAAGGCTTTTAATATCACAAGATAAGTAAAAAATAAAAGTTAAAAATAAGAGGTAAAAAGTATCTGGAAATTAAATTCGATGTTTTAATTAGAAAAAGTGTGTGTGTTACATAGTCAGTCATCCACTGTTTTCCATAATCCACTGTTTTCTATCTTCAATACATGAACCCCCACTCGGGTGCAAATCCGTGTAGGCCATAATTCTATTTTTTCAATTAATATAATTATTAGAAAGATCCAAACTAGTAGGAGCCGCTCCACATATACTAACATTTAAATAAATACATTTATGTATATATATTTTGAGATTACGCGTTAAGATTAATTCAATTTTATCTTATTTGTATGCTTTTGCATTTGTTGTTTCCCCCACTAATAGACAAATTATGATGTTATTTAATGTAAACAGGAAACTGATTCAATTTTTTGTCCGTTTTCAAGCTATTATTTTATTTTCAAATCCCTTGTATATATATCTACTAATTAATAAACTTTAGCCAGATATGAGCCTCCTAATCTCAAAGTCATAATATTCTCATGATTTAATTGATACAAGGGCAATTTCATAATTAAAATTATGTCATGGACTTCAACCATAAACCAAACTACAATTTGTCATAGTATTCTCAAATTCGACATGCTTTAATTATAATGAAGCTATTTTTCAATTAACACTTGTGTAGAGC
>AYJT01032755.1:0-11169 GCA_001278415.1 Ocimum tenuiflorum | reverse complement strand
GATGCATGATATTTATATTTATTATTTGCATCGTGCGACAGCACAATTTTATCGTAGGGAAAAGGTGCCTATAAACCCCTCGTCACCCTCAACTATTATTAGAGCACAAATTAACCCTTCGTCAATGGATCATTTAGATCCTCGACTTTAAAAAGTGGCTCAATTTAATTCTTCAAATTTTTAAAGTATTACTTCACAATTGAAATTCTTATTATGCCCCTAATAACGGGAATAATATTTTATAATTTTAGATTCTATATGTATTATCTTGTGTATTTGTATTTGATTATTTCTTTTATTAGTTTATGTGTTTATTCATTTATCTTTTTTACTTCACACTAATCATTTTAATGCAATATTGCAATTGGAATTTAATTTGTATAGTAAATGTTTGTCGAAATTTATTTAATTAATTTTGAAGTTTTCAAAATTTTTCTGTGCAGTTTAATTTTATGGATCTTTTATCGTTGAGTTGGAAATTTAAAAAATTAAATCCACATTAACTATTAATTTTATTCATTTTGTTTTCTCTCATTCGTCTTTATAATTAGTATGGAATTTCATTTTATTTTTTTATATCAAATTATTTAACTAATTAAAATTTTGAGAATAGTAGAGATACCTAATATATTAGTTAAGACACATTAATCAAATATAAATGTTAGGGTATATCATGCCCTTAATCGTTGTTTTTTTGTACACGCACTGATCGGTAAAATATTTTAACTACTTTGCAAGTGTACGGTGTAATTGCATATAGAAGTGAGCAATGTCGAATCCCACAAGGACTGAACAACGGATTAGATTAATTACCAGAAATTCTCTTAATTATTATTTAGACTACAGAATATAAAGATGGTTATTTAAACTACGCAGAAATATTTAACAAAGCATAAAAATGATTTAGCAAGTTGAGTTTTGAATTCAATAAGAGCAACTATGTTCTAGAGTTAGATTTCAACAAATTTAATCCTTAACAGTGACAAATAGGCAAATAATGACATTCAATTTGTTTAGAACAATCACACATGTAGTTTAAGTATTCTCTCGAAGTAAATAAACCGTAGATTAACAATTCAGATTAATATATCTCTTAATTACTTCAACTATTAACTCCAAAATGATCTTAAGATTCACGTTCTCACAAATAACCTCAAATCTCTTGATTTTATTGAATTACTGTATCCTTCACTTCAGATCCTACAACAATTCTTTTCTCCAGAATCAAAATATCATACAAAATAATGTAAGATAGGTGATCAGGCAATTGAACAAACAATGAAAATAGAAGTGAAGAAAAATAAATCTGAATTATATTGCCCAAACTGTGTTCATAAACCAGAAATCAAATCTATCTATTCTCTAACCCTAGAACAAAAGGGTTTTAGTTCGACATACTAACATTGAAAACAAAAACCACAAAGTAAGAGTTCACAGAGAAGAGAAGAAACTAGAAAAACACGGCTAGACTCCGTTATTCTTCTCTCTGGCCTTCTCCAGTCGCTCCAGATGCAAAAGCCATCAAAAACTCTGTCTCCAGCTTTCCATTGGCGTCCAAAGAGTGATAATAGACATCTGAAAAGAAGCCCTCAAATTGTATTTATACCAGATCCGAAATAAGGGCACATCAGGGAATCCGCATAAAATTCCTAACTAGCATTCGACCGAATGTAGAGAGTCATTCGATCAAATGCTAGCTCTCTGACTCAATCCTTCACCAAACAGCTTCAGTCCGTCGACAGTATGCGAAGGCGCATTCGATCGAATGCATGCCTTTTGACTCACTCGTAGCCTTCCTTCACAATTGCATTTGATCGAATGCTAGGCTCCTGACTCACTTTTCCTTGCTCCCAAATGTCCATTCGATCAAATATAAAGGTGTCATTCGTTCGAATCTCCTCATTCTGCCCAAAACACTCGATTCTCGTCCAAAAATGATAGGAACCTACAATGCAACCTCAAAATTGAGTGTAGTCAATCCAAACCTCAAAATGACGATAAGTGATGCAATTTGACAAGCAAATTAGACAATTACGACCAACTTTACGCACTAAAATCCTATCAAAATGCACACTTATCAAAACCTCCCAAACTTAAATCTTTAATCGTCCTTGATCAAACCATCAGAAACATAGCATAGAAAAAGTAAAAGCACAGTGCGATGCCTCAATTAGTACAACTCAATGATATGCGTACACCTGAGTTTCATCTCAATCACTTCCACTTTCACGACATCTCGTACTCAATAAATCGGTCCTCACGAAGGATTGTCAAGAAAATTCAGTCATTCTCAGGCAAATTATATAGGTCACACTTAGCACGGATAATAGACTTGCATCATATGTACATCATCACTACTTAATTAAGTATTCAATCAAGGAATCAAAAATGACTTAAGACCTCTTAATCCTCGAAAAAGATGCAAAAACCTTGGTATAGAAATTCATATTGACATGAATTTAATTGCGAATTATGGCACGGGTGGCAGGTAAAAACTACTTAATCTAGTTATGGTATAGAGTGGCAGGTAAATCTATATTGCACTACAAAAAGGAAAAGAAAGGAAAGAAGAAAACGAAAAGGAAATAAGTGGACATGGATATCGTCACCACAATGTTCTTTCCAAAATAAGTAAAAGAAGTCGCGCTTTTGGAAGGTGATTGATACTTGTGCTTACCACATGACGCACGCACGTTTTTCAGCTGTGCTGTCTGTCACCATGCTCATTTTTTCAAGAAATATATTATTTTCGTGGGATATTTTTCGACTTTTCAGTGTCGGGATCTTTTCTTCACATGTAAGATATCTAACAGGCGAGAAACTCCCGGACTGTCATAAATATTGCAAAACACATTTTTTTTTATTTTAATTTTAAGATAGAATGATTATTTCATGTAATAATGCGTATGAAACAACTCATCAAATCAAAATATGTACAAAAGAAAGAACACCATAAAAAAGATCAAAATTCCATATCTTTAAATTTATGCAGATGTTTTATATTATTTTATAATTTAATTTCCTCTATTACAAAAATCAACCTGAACAGGAAAGCATGCCTCGATTAGATAGAATTTTCAATATTCTTTTTGGTTAATAAATGCAATGGAGAACAAATCTGAACAAATATTAATTTGCATGAATATAGTGACTTTAATATGTCTTACACGTGAATGAAAATTGAAATAATTTAATTAAAATAAATTGAACTAATGAATGTAGTAAATGTGTAGACATTAGATTGTAGACTTCAAAGTCTCTTCGAAAAAACCCTAGTAGTAGAGACTCACGCGTAAAGATCATCTAAATAAGAATGGTTTAGGGGACTTAAAAAAAGAGTGCAAAAGTAAATTGGATCTCTAATAAATTTAATCACAATTGAAAATTAGTATACAAACTTATTTATGACCTATTGACTTCAAACCTTTAAGGAAAATTTCATATGAATGATGTATAAAAGTAGAAACGAAATTGTAGAAAAGAGAATTATGTAAATTGTAGAAGAAAAGAAGAGAGAAGGAATAAACATTATGCACATCATTAAAGAAAGGAAGAAGAAATAAATAAAACATGTAAGACCCATATGATTAAAAAAAAAATCCGAAAACGTCCAGTAAATTTCGAGAGGGCCAAATTACTCATTTGCTGTTGATAATCATAAAGCTTTTCCAGTGTGTTTCTGTAAGTCGGCCGAAAATTGCTGTTTTTTCTTTTCTTTTCAGATTTTCTTCTCTCCTTATCGCCCGACTCGACTTCTTTTTCCTCCTCCTTCAATTACAAAAGGAGCTAAATTGCAAAATTTTCGAAATATACACCACAAAATTGTCATGATTTTCATTCAGATTTGGCCTACCCTAGCCCTGACATAAGTCCATCCATGAATATGAAATATCCGTTTTGTCATTTATTATGAAGTTAAACAAGTTGAAAAGTTAAAAGAGAAAAGTACTATGACGTAAACAAGTCTTCATAAAAAACACGACAGAAAATTCAAAAGTAACGTGACAAAAGTTCTGTGATTGGTTAAATATTTATGGTTGAAGTCCCTCTCAAACAGAGCATCATGAGCGGTCACATGCAAATGCAATATTCATGTAAAAAAAACATGAGAAACCTACTGAAAAAGTGACGGAAGTCTGCTATTCCAGACAAAATATTGTTGCAGTTGTTGCTGCAATATTCTGTGTAACAGTACCGTTTTCAAACTTAATTTTATTAATTTCTGCGAAATTAAATCTCTAAATATTTTTTAATTTTTATCGTCTAATATAATATTAGTTATAATTTATTTAAATTCAGAATTTGTTATGATAAATGTATAAATCTGATTTATAATTAAATAAAGATAAGATAAGATAGGATTTGATTTCCTAGATTTTAGATCTTATCCTAACTTAGTTAGTTTTGCATATGGTCATACTTCCGTCCAGATTCATTCAACTAATTTTCTATATTTTAGGCAACATTTTATTCTCCTTTTATTCCTTTATATCTTGTGCAGAGATTTAAATACACACTAGAAATAAGAGATGAACGTGGCTGGCGAAAAAGGGAGAGAAGATCTGAAGATCATGGATGCAAAGAGGAGGTCATGGGCGGTTTTTTGGATAACTACACAACCCCACGTTCAACATCTCTGTGTGTGGAAGAGTGGTACCAGAAACTGTACAACGTGGCTGCATAAATAGAGGAAGGATGTGACAGAATTTGGTGCTGCGAATTCTCCCAAACCAGAAGTCTTACACCTTCCGTTCTTTGTTCTTAGCCATACTTTTACTAGATTAGTTAGATTTTTGTAGTGAGGTTAGTCTGTGTGAGGTCTAAATCACGAAGAAGTCTATCTAGGATAGTTGTTCGTCCAACCCGTAGTGTGATAGCTACAGTTGGCTTGTGGAGGTTCAACTATTAGGAGGAATTCAGTCCTGCGAAATGTGTTGCTGTAGGGAGGAATACCGTTGGAGGTTTCACTTTTGTGTTGTATCGTCAATACATTTTTAATAAACTTTTGCCTAAGGCTCTTGCAAGTGTTGAAAGAAATTTGTAAAAAATTTAAACGTGTGTGCACCCTATTTTGCTGTCGTTTTTTTTATAATTCCATTGCACATTGTTTGGAATGTTGTAAACATTCGGAACAACATTTGATATTTGACAGTTGTACGAATTTATGTATTTTGTAGCAAATCGAGCACGAAATCCCCGATCTCATATCCAACAAGTGGCATCAAGACCCAACAACTTAAATTACTAAGTTTTTGATTCTCGTGTACTGATTTTGCTGCTATGGATGTTGTTGCTCGACCACCAACATTTGAAAGCAGTGGTGGTAACTACGCGATGTGGAAGTCACACATACGCATGCACATTAAATCAATTGATGAACGTGCTTGGATAGCCGTTGTGGACGAATGGTCACCACCACGCACAGTACCAAATGATCCAAATGAGGCTGTAACAATCAAACCCGAGAGATTGTGGATAACCAAAGAAATAATCACTGCTAACTTTAACTCACGGGCATTAAATGTCATTTTTGCTTCTGTTGATGTTGCCTCTTTTAGGTTGATATCCAATTGTGTTGAAGCAAGGGAAGCTTGGCTGATTTTGCAGGAGCAATGTGAAAGAACTGAAAATGTCAGACTCACCAAGAGAATGATGTTGACCACTAGATTTGAGAATCTGCGAATGAGGCCAGATGAATCCATCACATCCTATGCCAAAAAGATTGGATAGATTGCTAATGAAGCAATTGCCCTTGGAGAGCCAATCAGTAATGATCGGTTGGTAATCAAGGTGGTGAGATCATTGCCAGAAAAGTTCAACATGAAGATTTCATCGATTGAAGAAGCTAAAAATGTTGCCATAATGAGACTCAGCGAGCTGTTTATAATTCTGACAACATTTGAGATGAATCTGGAAGAACATAAATATGGTTACAAGTAAAAAAGTATTGCTCTGAAAGTGGATTCAGCGAAGGAAACCTCATCAAAGTCTACACCAAAGGCTGATATTTTGTCTGATGACTCAAAGGTTGATGATTTTGAGATCAAGTTCAAAGAGGAAGATTTTTCAGATGTCACTCTCCTCACCAAGAAGTTCAACTCAACCTTCAAATCTTTGATGAGAAACAAAGCTAAGTTCAGACCAAGGAAGCTATTCAACACCTCCAGTTCAACATCTTCAACTCATCTACACCGGGATAAAAAAATAGCTCAACTCCTTGGTTTGCCAAGAAGAAAATTGACTCAATCATTTGCAGAGGATATTCTGGAAAGGGTCACTATGCAAATGAGTGTCCTACAGTGATGAGGAAAAGACAAATGAATTACTCTGCCATATTGAGTAATGATTCTGATACAAAAAATGTTGAGGATGAAGTTCTACTCATTTCCAGAATTGAGGAAGAGTTTGATATAGAGGATGATGACCTACTGAATTTGTCAGATGTTGCTGAACCAGAGGCTGATGAAACTAAGGATGAAAAGATACGGGATAACATATGTGGAGATCTGATCTCAAAAGTTCAAAATGTATACATCTTAGAAACTGAAGTTTCTCCTACCAATGTGGTTTGTGTGAATGAGATGATGATTCACAAAAACACCACAAACTGATATGAAATATTTTTGTTTGATGATTTTGAACTAACTTGTTCTGGTGCAGATGCTGAAACATCTCAGAATGCAAATCCATCAACATCTGAAAAGCTCACAAGTGTGATTGCCGCTTCTAAGAGGATGGAGCAGAGAATCAGCTCTCCTAAACGACAAGTCAGGAGAGTAAGGAAGAGCCATCTAACATCTCAAATCACTGGAGAAACCTCAAGTGGAATTCAAACTAGAAAGAAAGGTTCGGTTAACTACAGGGATATGGTAAGAGTTGCATGTTTACTGTTTTTTCAGTGTGTTAGTTGAACATTCTTACTTTCTTACTAATTTTGAACCTGAAAATGTTTTTGATGCTTTGAATGATGAATGTTGGATCAATTTTTCTCTAGGTCTTGTGCAGATGTCTTGTTGCAGGATATCGTGTTAGACATTCAACAGTCCTACGAGTTGTTCAAGTATTGTATAAATAATGTTAAGTCTCTAGAATTTGCTAAGGATCTAATCAAGAAAGAAGCCATGACCAACGAAAAAACAGCTCCATCTCCAACAGCAACATGAGGAGATTGAACCGATATTACAACAACAAATTGATAGAATTCAGTTCACTCTAACCCAACTAAAGTTTTGTATAAAGAAGATGAAGGAGGTTCAAGCCAATTTGTAAGCCTTCATTCCTTTGTTCAAATAGGGAGAGTAGCTGAGCTGGGTTACTGTTCCTGCTGATATTGTTGTTGTTGCTGATGTTCTGCTAATTTTCCTGTTGTGTTCCTGTTGGCTCTGTTTTTGCTATATTTTAGCTCTTTTATTTCTCAAGAATATTCAGATTTCTATTTTTTTCTAAGGACATGGATGCTTTATATTAAGTCTTCAAGACTTTTGATTTGGGGAATGATGCATTGGTTTATTTTTTGATATTTTGTCATTGTTGCTGCTGTTTTAAGCTAACCAATGTTTTCTTCATGTACTAAGTTATTCATATTTTTCTGAATGTTTAGAAGATTGGTTCATTGTAACAATCTAAAGCTACGATGCTTAGTTTTATCTGCTATGATTTGATAGTTTAGCTCTGATTTCCTTAATGCTTGGTATCTGTTTGGATGTCTTTTTTTTATGATACTAACTCTGATTTTTTTCTCTTTTTGCTCTAATGCTTAATATGTTGAGCTTAAGTGTTTTGATATTTGCTTTGCGATGAGCATTGTTGTTCTTTGGAGCGTTTATGGTTTTCTTTGGTACATGTTTTCTATATGGAGAAGTAAAACTTTGAAACCATTAAAAGGACTTGAAGGAAACACTACCTCAGCAATTCAGAGGGAGCTGGACAACATTCCCAGAATTTCAAAATTAAGATAGAGTTCCTTTGTCTCTTTTACTTTCTGTATGTTTATGTTTTTGTACATATGTAAATATATTTTCTGTATATATGTAGATATATTTACCGTTTTTATTTTATCAATGAATACATGATGATAAAGATTAAGGGGGAGATTGATGAAGTCAGACAATCTGCATAAAATATTATCACAACATTCTGTGCAACATTACAGTTGTCATAACCAACTTCATTAATTTCTGCTAATCTTAATTGTAAATATTATTTTCTAATCTTTTTCATCCAATATTTTTTTTCTCAATCTATTTATATTAGATTTCTTGTAAATATATAAATAGGTATATATCTTGTATAGTTTTGTTTTATCTTTGTTTTATTAAGAATACAAGATGACAAAGATTAAGGAGGAGATTCGATGAAGACAGGTTGTCCAGACAAAATGTTGTTGCAAAAACTGTCGCAACATTTTGTGCAATGTTACAGTCGCAAGACTTGACTTTATTAATTTATGCGAAATTACATCTGTAAAATCTTTATCATCCAGTATAATATTAGTTATAATTTATTTAAATTCGAATTTTTTTATAATAAAGGTATAAATCTGATTTATAATTAGAAAAAGATTTGATTTCCTAGATTTTAGATCTTATCCTAACTTAGTTAGTTATGCATGTGGTCATACTTCCATCTAGATTCATTCAACTATTTCTCTATATTTTAGGCAACATTTTATTCTCCTTTTACTCCTTTATTTCTTGTGCAGATATTTAAATACGCTCTGGAAATAAGAGATGAATATGGCTGGAGAAAATAGGAGAGAAGGTCTGAAGATCATGGATGTAAAGAAGAGATCATGGGCGATTTTCTGGATAACAACGAAGAAATCTATCTAAGATAGTTGTTTGTCCAACCCCTAGTGTGATAGCTATAGTTGGCTTGTGGAGGTTCAACTGTTAGGAGGAATCCGGTTTTGCGAAGTATGTGTCGCTGTAGGGAGGAATTCAACCGTTGGAGGTTTCATTTTTGTATTGTATCGTCAATACGTTTTTAATAAACTTTTCTCTAAGGAGTTCACAAGTTTTGAAAGAAACTTCTAAAAATTTAAACTTATGTGCACCCTATTTTGATGTTGTTTTTTTATAATTCCGCTACATGTTGTCAACATTCTGAACAACATCTGATATTGGATAGTTGTACGAGTTCTTGTAGTTTGCAGCATATCAAACACAAAAACCCTCGAATTTATTTCCAACAAAAAGGAAATTGGGCCTTAGATGTCAAATGAGTCGGATCAGTGTGGGTATACACACCATGAATGACGCCTGCCGAAACCCAGGGCCAACTTCAAAATGGGTCAGACCTAGCCATTTGGTAAAATATGAGCCCAGAACATTCCATGACCACTGTGAAGTCCTGCGTCGAATTTGAAATCGGATCTTTGGTGGGCTTGAAAATAATATTTTTATCACATTTTTTTTAAATAGAACTCTCAATTTTCATGAAATCAATTCTCATTGAAGTGTATATAATTTAATTTATACCCTTCGAATAAATTTTTTTTGCATTTTCTCTCATAGCGTTGTGAACATCATTTATCTTTTGCTTTGTCGATTTCTTCTACTAAAAGTCGTTCCTCCGCTCCAGTTTGAAATATTACCTATGCATACTTGTTGCTAGCTAAGTATGAGAAGTTCATTTTTATGAAACTAGAGAATATATGAGTGTCGGGCTCTTGCAACAATTGCACAACTAGGTGGGGCGAGAACCCAACTCTTCCATCGCAGTAGGAGTTGTATGCCGGTTGATTGACTGACGAGACCTATATTTTGTAACACCCCGTGTTTATTTTCAGAGTTTTTACGTAATTATTTAATTATTTTCCCAAATCACGGGAGATAATAGTACGGGAATTATGAAATAAGAGCTACAAGCTCACTTATAAGCTCAAAATCGAGACTTTCATGACTTAATGTCATGAAATGAGTTATAATATAAAGTATATGTTATAACATAAGGTCCCTTCACAAGCCCTAACCCGAATTCTTCTTCCACCCAAGTATAAATAATGATTTGGAGAGCCACCCTTCATTCTTACAAAAACTCATGTGTTGAGACCCCCAAACTCTCTCAAGAATCAAAACCCTTGTTCTCTCACACTTGGCATTTGAAGGAGAAGGAGTAAGATCTTGAAGCACCTTGAGCCCAACCACCATCTTCTTCATCTTGAGACTTATCATTCAAGGTAAATATTCCGGAACTTGCCATATAGCTACTTTGAGACCTTCTTGGTGAAACCCATGTAGATCTTGAGATGCTTGTGCTATATGCTTGCATTTGATGATTGGTTCCATGCCTTGGAATATTTTTGTGCATATTGGATCATTACACCTTTGTTCAACTTGAAAACCATGAACACTTTGGCATGCCATGTACTTGAACTTGAATCCTTGTTATTTGGTTAAATCCTTGATATTCTATGGATGGAATCTTGTTATTGTTGAATCTAGATGCTTATTGAACTCTAGGATTCCTTATTCTTGCTTGTGGGAACTAGGAATAACCTTTGGAAAAAGCCAAACATCGAAAATCCATCATTTTCGTCATTTTTGTACTTGGGGCAGATGTTGTCATTCGATCGAAACCCTCTCCCCCGATCGAAAGCCCCTGTTTTGAACACGCGCGACCTTTCGCTTAAGGCATTCGATCGAAAGGGTACCTCTTTCGATCGAATGCCCTGCCAGCTGTCAAGCACCCAGATCCTTCAGATGATTTCGATTGAATGTACATTCCGAACCACCCATTCGATCGAACGGGATGACCTATTTGACCGAATGGGGTCCTTTCCATCCAACTCTTGATTCTAACACGTGTTCTTTCGACCCAAACCCTTTCCATTCAACCGAATGATCCTATTTTACTTTGATTACTCAACTTAAGACCCCGTAACACCTGTTCGAAGTTTGAAAACTATTCTTACTCGTCAAATACGAACAACCAAAGGCCCATGACCCAACTTAAGTCAAAATTTTGACCCGACTTAAGTCAAATATTTGACCCAACTTAAGTCAAACCTTTGACCCGAGTTCAGTTAAACCTTTGACGCGAGCTAAGTCAAACCTTTGACCGAACCAACCAACCTTGAATATAACTTGTACAATTAAATAAAATTGAGAAAATAAGCCTATTAAGGCAAGCTAATGCTCTCAAATATTAAAATAACATATCATCAAC
>AYJT01032741.1:0-19971 GCA_001278415.1 Ocimum tenuiflorum | reverse complement strand
GAGGATGACTCCATAGTCACCATCAGTGACTCGTTTCCTGATGAGGAAACGCTAATCTATGGCTTTAGATGAGTTCTCCAACTTGACTCCTTAGAAAAATAATGCTTAAACTTCAAATAGGTTGTCCATATGATGTATTTATAGGTAAAAATGTGATAAGGACCGAACAGGGGCAATTCTGTAAAATCTGGAAAATTTTAAGAAAATCTCGAAGGCCGATCCAGTCGATTAGATCCACAATTGAGTCGATTGAGGTCAATACTTTGCCAAATCCTGAAAACTTCAAAAACTCTCTGGAATGATCGATCAAGCTGATCAATACCCTGATCGACAACATGATCGAGTCGATCAAGATCCCGATTGAGTTGATCGGATTATCCTCCAACTTCTTCCAAATTCTGAAATTCTCTAGAATGGTCTACCCACTTGATCGACACTCTGATCTGGTCGATCAACAGGATCGAGTCGATCCACTTCTGATCGAGTTGATCCTCTCACGTACCAAAATACACAAAATATGACCAAAAACATTAATAAGTGGGTATTTTCTACTTAAAACCTAACAAACCACGACTCAAAACACATACAAAAACACTAAAAATACATACTTATCACTTGGCATATTGAACAACATAATCACCACATAGCTAGGTATTTTAATCGTGATCTAAGTTTGAGATCCTTCAAGGTAGGGGACTTAGCCCTACGAAGAGTATTTCAAAGCACTCGAGAGCCAAATGCTGGGAAGCTAGCTCCTATTTGGGAAGGTCCTTATGTTATTTCTAGAGTAATTGGGACCGGGGCTTATCTGCTTCAAACTTTAGATGGGGAGGGAGTTCATAGCTTCTGGAATATAAAACACTCAAAGAAGTACTATGCCTAAAAAGGTATTCTCTAGTATGCTACCTATCTACTTGCTTATCTGTGTCAAAATGGTAGGTACGTTCTCTACTCTTCCCTCGTTTAAATTTCTACACTTCTCAAACATCTACTGACTTAAGCATCGGAGGGGCAACGCCAAAAGGCATCGTCCGCCCTTACTTGTCTCTTGTATGCAGAAAAACAATTATCTAGAGCAAGTAAAGCAGAAATTTTATCGAATAGGATCCAACAGACGAATAGCAGGCATACAATCATCATGTTAAAGTATAAAAGTAAAATCGTCCATGCGCGTCAAAAACATATTAATAGAAATGAAGTAAATATTTTTTGAAACAAGAACTTAAATTGTTTTAGATCTCAGGGGGTGGGGTAGCATGTTTCTCCATTTCTTGGGGCATTCCTTCAGCTACAACGATGGTGATGGCTGGAGAGCATGCTCTTTTAGGAATATTCTCGGCATCTTGGTCAGGAAGGTTCTCGATGTCTTTGGCTGTCTCCGGTGGATCAAGAAAACTCAAGTCCAAATTGGGATACACCTTCAACACTACCTGCTTGAACCCCTCACATATTTCTTCGTTTAGATCATCAACCGCCAGTTGAAACGAGCAGAGTTGAAGGACGACATGAGGGTCCAATCCTATGCCTGCCTGAAGTTTCGCGATGCGTAGTTCCATCTGCTCTTCCACCTTCCTCAGTCGTTCACTCACTGCCAATGCATCGTCGGTACGGTCCAACAAAACCTTCTTGTACTGAAGTTCACTCTCTGCCTTAGCTCTCTGCAAGTCATCGACATCCTTTTCCAAGGTCAATTGGCATTTCTCCGCCTCCTGTGCGCGTAGCTCGGCGACCTCCTTGTAGTGCCTTGCAGCCTCGAGTACGGCGACCAGATATTTGTTCTCCTCCCAGATCTTGCCCATGTTCAGGTAATGGAAGAATTGGTCCTTGCTTAGCTATAATAGAGTGTTACGATTAGATGCAGGAATGTAAGTTGAAGTAGAGAGAGAAATTCTTACCTCGACCTGGTGGCGCATGAGGTCCTAAATTCTAGCGGGAAAGGGGTCGGGATGTCTGTCCAGAGGGTTGGAGAGGAGCTTGTTCTGGAATAGGAGGAAAGTCCTAAAAGGGTCAGACTCTGGGATTGAGCTAAGTGGGGGTAAGGATTGTTCCCCTCAGAATTCCTCAGTCATCACCTCCTTTCCTGTAGAAGGTTTCGGAGGCCTGGAACTCCCTTCCCCTTGGAGCTCGTTGAAGTTCGGTACCTCGATGGATGAAAGGACCTATTCAGGCTGAGTTGGGTGGCTAGATGGAGTGGGCGGCGCGGTGCTGGTCATGGATCTTGTTCTCAGTATCTTGACTTGTTGGCTAACTGAAGGAGTGAAACCTTTTTTTTCTTATTTCAGATGAAGTATCTGGACCAGAACCTCGAAACTCCTATCTTTCGAAGCAAAGGCCTTTGCTACCCTTGTCTTCTCTTCTCTGGTAAGGATCGTCTTCTCAATTTTTGCACAGTACCGAAACCTTAAAGCTTGAGTAAGTCTCTTAACAGTCTATTACACAATCATAAAATGGAAAATTTAATTTGAACTAACTTCTTGGCTCTGACATGTGAGCCATAAATCCCTCACTACCGTCCATGTGCTTAAAAAAGAAATAATGATTTTTTCACCCAGGGAATTCCCCGGGTGTCTCCTTCACTAACGACGGCTCATTGCCAATCTGTTTTGTTAGGTAATAATAATAGTCCCCATAGTATTTCTTTAATCTATACAAGTGGTGCCACTCTCGAGTTGAATGGACCCCGAGTCTGGCATCTAAAAACCTTAGCAGAGTGCCAATAAGGTGGCACCAATTGGACAACGATAAATGGCATGGCGATATTCCAGAATCCTTGAGGATAGAAACAAAAAATAGATGAATAGGGAAACCAACTTCGGGATTTAGGGCAGGGAGAAATATATAAGAAAAAACCCTCGGGTGGAGTGTTGCAATGCTCATTACTTCCTGGAACCATATTTTCTACCAGGAAATTTATGGTTTTGGATTAAAAAGGACGCCACGTCTAAAATTGAGGAAGGGGCAATCCCTAGTGCGACGAAAATCGGGCGAATCCGATTGATTGGAAGTATCCATTGAGTTATTTGCAGATAATTCCTGGGTTGAGAAGGCACAACTAATACACCATCGCTAGGTGGGTTTTGGCAATCACTAAAGTCGTTAGACACTATGGAAGAGAGAGATGAAGAAATTAACCTGGAGAGTGGATTTTCACTTCGGGGGATGGTGGAAAAAGAGTGAAACATTATGGGTAAGTAGGCAATAACTAACATCGAAGAAAAGACATGCATGCCTTGATGGGATGCGTCTCCTGGAATTCTGTAATAAAAACCCTAAAAGAGCAGTAACTCCCTTGATGACCCTTCGACTTTCTTATTTAAATTATTTCCTATAAATAAACATCCAACAATTATCTCTGCAAATCACTCACGCAAATGATTAAGTTTTCTCGTGTTTAAGATAACTCCCTTCTTGGTGCTTTTTCTTTATAGGCTTAAAAGAGGGATTGACATTTAGCTTATGCATGGTCACACTTGGGTCAATGTGGGCCATGTCATCGTGCGACCATGCGAAGGTACGACGCTCTTTTGTGAGGAACTCCACTAACTCCTTTTGCAATTGAGCGTCTACGCTTGCTCCGATGAAGGTCTTCCAGGCGCTCGCTCAGATCTGATGCAGTTTAGACGGAATGGTAGAACTATGCTAGATTCAGGATAAAAGAAACCAAATCCATCTAAAAGCAATATTGGAATTGGATTTTCTGAGGTACGCAAAGTAGTTTTTCCAATCTTTCGGCACTTAGAGCCCCATGGTGGGCGCCAATTGTTGATGGTAGATTTTGAACGGATCAAAACAAGAGCTCTATGCTTGAACATAATGGAATACAACACCATGACTTTTAGGAAGGTTTATAGTCCCCCGGAATTGACTTGTTGAGATTTTATATATCCAGCTAGAATTTACAGATTACAGGGGATTTCTGGTCGACGATGATCAAAATTTATAAGACTCACTAGCTAGAACTACAAAATACGATGGAAATTCAGTGAATACGTGAGATTGTGTGATTGTGTCGCATAGCTCACTACTATACATGATAGAGAGATGAATCTCAATTCACAACACTTTGAGGATGGATTACGCAAATTTAGGGGGTCAATCTGCAAGTCCTTTATGCAGGAGTCGGGGTCACACTTTAGACACCATGCTGACTGAGCAAGAGAATCATTTTGGGTCCTTCGGCATATGTGTGGGCTTTGCGGATGGCATTCCGGGCACTTCATTGGTAATTTTGAAGGGACCACCTTCCTAGGATATTTGAGGTGTTTGCCTTCGAAAAAAGCTAACTCGAGGGCTTCTTTTATCTCATTAGGCCTCGAGCTTCAAGCTTTGGGCTCCACGCACAGTTTCCAAGGGTTCCCATGTTCCGGACCAGACCCTTCGGAGGTTTTGACGGGCTCAGGTGCTTAACCGAATTGGGTCCGTGAGATTGAGAGGCGGGACCAAATTTGATGCTCAACAGGTTGCAGGTCAGACCGATTTTGAATTTGTACCACAAAAGAAAACAATAGAGTTACTCGAATGCGAAAAACGTGTCATAAGGAACTTTGGAATATTTACAAGGACAAACAACAGAAATGACTCAAAATTTGAATTCTAAATATTTATATAAATAACTTGAAAATGATTCGAAAATATAGGTAGGGTCGCTCTTAAGTTCACCAAGTAAAATGATCTTGAGGTTTTTTCTTCGCCTTTAATGGTGCAAATTCCCCAAGGAATTTTAGAGCTTGGTAGAATTTCGAAGGCACGACTATCATGTCATGTAACCACGGTCTCCCAAGAATAGCGTTATACACGGATCGGGCCTCGACAAACTGGAATCTGACTTGACAGTTATGTCCCTCTGCATAGAGTGAAACTCGATCTTGCCCAGGGTTGTCAACCTTTCTCCGTTGAACCCAACTAAGGTTGTAGATTTAGGAAGGAGGCCCTTCGTTGCATCACCCATGCTTTTTAATTTGTCCAAGAATAAAATGTTGGTCGAGCTGCCATTGTCGACTAAGATTCTCTTGAGCTTGAAATTCCCTACGATCAGTCAAATTACCAGCGCGTCATAGAGGGAAAACCTTATTGCCGCATTGTAATCTGTGTGAACATAATTGGATTCTTTTTTACACTCTCGAGCTCCCAGCCCCAAATTCTATCGAACTGCCCCAAGCCATTCTACACTAGTTATCTCTTTACCGCACTAGTGTTGATCCCACTTATCTCTGACCCTCTAGAAATGCAATTGATAGTCAGATCGATGCGGGGAGGTGGAGGGGGTTGGTGTGGAAGCGCTGCCTGTGGCCCCTCTCTGGTGGCTTGGCCCACGACTGCTGGCCATTTGCTTATATTTCAGCAGTGGCCCATTTTTTTAGCAGGTCAATGAGCTTGTATTTTGATCCTCTGTAATCTTCAGTTTGATGTCCTTTCTCTTTGTCGAATTCGTAGAAGGCAATGAGGTCAATTTGCACCTTCTTCGCTCTCCTCATCCTCATGGTTCTCCTCGAGGTGCCTCATCGAGCGAAGACTAATAAATGTGTACTTTGCATATTTTTTCATGTGTTTTGAGTCATAGTTTGCTACGTTTTAGGTAGAAAATACCCACCTATCTAGTTGTTTTTCTTAAGCTGTTGTATTTTAGTGTTTGGGTGCGTGTAATGGTGTGTTTGAGTTTTAGGTGAAAACAAGGCTAAACTAAGAAATCAGGCTGAGGATCAGTTCTTTCGGGTCAGGATTAGACCGATCGTTATAGGTCTGATCATGCTTCCAATTAACAGGGATTAGACTAAGACAGAGAGGATGTATTTTAGAGCCGAATTGGGGATCGGATAGATCCCATTAGGATCAGACCGATCGTGTCCCCTCAATCACGGAGGATGGGTCTGATCAAGGATTTCTAAGAAAGGAGATGCCTGTGACAGGATCAGATTGATCCTGTTATGATCGGTCCGATCCACTTGCGAATTGCCCTAATTTTGTATCAAAATTTACCAGATTACCCCTTCTAGGCTCAACTTGTACTTAGGCCTATAAATACATCTCATGAATGACCTAGAGAGAGTTTATGCACTTTTGGAGTGGAGTCTATCATCAAATGCGTAGCGAGTTCGAGAATAATGATCGGCGATCCTACACCATAGATTCCGATTTTTTCTTACAGTGTTCCATGATATGTTTTGTTTCTTGTATTCTAGTGTGTTCAAAACTTGCCATGTTTTCCAGCTGAGTTTATTTTCAGGTTTTGGGTGTTGAAACTACTTTGATCTAATTTATATTTCAATAAAGTTCTAATTTTTCCGCCTATCATAATGTTTCTTCAATTCCGTCGAGCTTCATTTTATGTGTTAAATTGTCTGATAAACTATTGGCATAATCGTTCTAAGATTTATTAAGGAATAGAGAAGTGTGAATTGAGACTACGATTTGTTAATTACTCGAGATAAGAATTAACTGGAGTGTGAATCCGTAGGTCTTATCAAGAGTAGAATTGGTTAGATGCCCGGGCCAGGATTTGATTACGATTCTATTTCCATATTCTGTCGTGCCCTAGCTTGGATGACTAAGAATAACTTGACTGATGCTTCACATGTGATGGGATTAAATTAGGTAAAATTGGCTTTGTTGAATCAATTGGATCATTGTTGGAGTAGATTGTCTAACGACTCAAATATCATTTGTTTGAGTAGCAACAGGCCGTAAAGCAGACAAATTGGATGGCAACCAGTGGAAAAGGGAAATTCTCTAAACCGGACTTTGACGAAGGGCTCCTTGAGTTCGGAGACTTGACTACGCTGCCACCGTTCAACAAGGGAGTATAGATCCAAGAAACCACCAAAACCAGAATAGATTCACACCAGACAGATGGCGCGGAGCTTCGGATGAAAATGGTGGACCAGAATTCACTGCACAGAGAACGACGAATCATGGGAAAGGTCCGAGGCAGGAAGACCATCCAACACTCCCACTGTCACCAAGTAATTCTTTTAACGATGATGATTAGGACAATGAATTGGACTTTGATGAGAATTTAGATGACTCCGATGATGACTCAACGAGGATCCTATTGATGCCATGTTCTTCCATTGAAGAAGATCACTTACGGGGTGCGGTATCCTATCGATGTTCCACAGTTTGAGGTGAGCTCCACAGTCTCAAAACAGCTAGAGAAGCTGGAATACAAGGGACTGCCTTGCGAAGACGCCAATGAGCACATTCAACTCTTCCTAGAGATAGTGGATGCATGGAAACAGAGAAATGTCTCCAAGAATTACGTCTGAGCGGTTCTGTTTGTGCAGACTCTCCTACACAGAGCACGAAAGTGGTACTGAACTATCCCCCACAAAGATCGAGGGTGAGAAGGTAGTTTCTTATTACCTTCTTTCCGCACAGCAAGGTCACACAGCTCCGGACAGAACTTCGTTCCAACTCAAGGAGGGGGAACACATCTATCAAGGATGGGAATGATTAGCGAACTTGTAGCGAGTTACCCATAACATGGATTCACTCGGCGCAAGTTGATGCTGCAGTTCTACAATGGATTGGCCGATGAGAGTTAAGAGCAACTCAACCTTCACGCAAATGTCGAATTTGTGAAAATAGGGCTGAGAAAGGGCAAGAAGCTTCTAGACGCATTGGTTAGGAGCAAGTCAGGTTGGCACAACAATCAGAAGCAGAGGAGAAGGTTGGCAGTTATGGGGACAATGACGGAGGAGCAAAATATGAGGCAGCTGCAGCAAGGGTGGCCGATATAAGAGTAGGTGATGAACCAATGAGAGTGAGGATGTGAACTACGTGAACTAGAGGCCATACAATGTTGGGAACCAGAAGCAGTTCAACCGTGCTTTTCAGCAATAGTCATAGCTAGGCTACTATCAGAATAAATGAAATCATCCGACCTTTTTGTAGAGTAATCCAGATGTAGCACTGCAGCCACCCCCGAGATTTAGCAGCACCAATAGGGGAGCTAATCAGTTACGCGCATCGTAGCCTCGTCATTACTCACCACAGGTGCTGCCACCCCCATCAAACACCGATCTGCGTGCCATGCTTCAGCAGTTTACGGCAGCATCCCATGTAAAGAGCCAGAAAATCGAAGGGGATATCGCTGCATTGCAAGGGGTTTTCAAAGAAGTACAAAAGCATATATCTTAAGTAGTTGACCAACTAAGCAAACAACATAAACCAGGGTAGTATCCAAGCAATACTGTGGTCAACCTAAATGATCAGTGCAATGAGATCACTACCCAGAGTGGAAAGTAGTTTTGGGGGTATATGGCACTGAACTCATCAGGAGATGGAACAATTGACAAGGCCCCCGAGAAGGAATTTGAAGTTCCAACACCTCTAGATAATGTAGACGGAGGTAAACAATAGTAGATGGTGAACGCACGCGAGACATCTCTTTTTCACAGCGTCTCGCAAAGCAGAAGTATGATGCAAAGTTTTAGCGTTTCTGGGAGCATATATAGAAGATCCACTTCAATCTTTCCCTTTTGGAAGCACTTCAAGAAATGTCAGGCTACATTACATTTTGAAGGACATGGTGATGCAGAAAAGGAGGTCTGGGAGTTTTGAAATGATAAATCTGTTTGAGGAGTGTAGCACCATTATTCAAACAAAAAAATGCCCCTAAATTGGCAAGATCCGAGCTACTTTAGTAGCCTGCATGATTGGTGACAAGATCTTTGATAAGGTCTTATGCGATTCTGGAGCCAGCATCAATTTGCTGTTGTTATCGATCTTTAGGAAGCTGGATGTAACGCCCCAACCTCGATAGCTGGGATGCTACTGGTAGAACCAAGTGATAATACATGATTAGACATCATTGATATTCATTCTTCATCGACACGTGTAAATACATTAGAAGTGAAATAAGAAACGACAATATGAAACATTGATATCAAGAGTCAAATGTTGAAGTTACAGAACCAACAAAGGAAATATTTGTTCAAGCGTTACGTATTCATCTTAAAGTTCGACAGCAAAAAGTATGGTTGAAGAGTACATATGGATCGTTCAGGGCACCAAAATCTCAAAATAGGTCTCTGCTCAATGTCTTCATGGCTCCGCAACTCTCAACTTGCACATTTAAAAAGATATGTAGGGCGTGAGTACAAAAATACTCAGTGGACACATCGCCGAAAAGTTACATACATAGAAGCATTTTTGTGTCGCCTATTCAATCGGCAGAATGTGGGGGTTTAAGTTGAAAGGATCCCAAGAACGCTAAAACATTTTAAGGAGTGCTTGCAATCATTACCATGTTAGCTCTTTTCTAAACAAGAACCGATTAGGGTTAGGCCTCGCGCACTAGACGTTGTACACAAATCACGAAAAGCCATTGGCTATGGTGATCGACCCATACATTATACCACATTATCATTCATAAATTCACCATTCATCATAATCATTTTTCCTCTGCACAATTGGCATCCCCCCTCCCCGGCTCCAATTGGCGAGTAGCTACCAACTCCCAAGCTCTAAGTAGCGAGTGGGATAGAGATAAGCATGCAAAATCATATAGGCAAACACATAGATTGGAAAACATGTTTAAGAATTTTTAAGAAAACAAAAGAACACATTGCATTCATATATTTAAGTTTAGGAAAGCCCACCTCATGTCCTAGTAAGCTCAAGAGTATGCGGGTGGAATATGCTCAATAGCTCCCTCGATTGGACAAGTTCCTTCAAGAAATCATGGACGTGAGCATATCATCGAGTTACTAATAACAGTGTACTGATTATACATAGTGTATCTCATAAGTCATGGATTTATATATATATATATATTTATGTAATACTTTTAGTCGTTGGGTCAGAGCAGAGTCACGATTGAATACTTGGGATATCATGGGTTCAAGAGAACTTCTCAGGTAAAGATTTGAGTTGAGGTTTTATATATTCTCCCAAAGCAGTTACTCAGTTATGAAGTAAGGTTGAACAAGAGGTCGATGAATAGAGAAAGAAATGCTTGATTTGTTAGAAAAATAGCTAAGCGAGGTACGAGTGCTGATTCCTTAGCGTTATGAGATCATTGATGGTTGTTGACGGGGTTTCGAAGAGATAAGGTGTTTGATTGGATTGTATATGAAACAGGGAGTGAGTTATCAAAGGATGTTTGATATAATTCAAAAGAAGGCAGATTCCTGATTGGGTCGATCAGGATCTGATTGGGTCGATCGGGCATCAATTTGGATGTGAAAAGGTCAAACTAGATGGTCGAGGGATCCAGCGTCAAACGAGGTTTGGGTCGAGTAGATCAAAGTGTACGCGTCGAGGTTATCGAAGTGTGCGGATCGAGGTCAATGAAGTATTCGGGTCGAGGTGAACAAAGTATGTGGATCGAGGTGAACGAAGTATGTGAGTTGAGATGAATGAAGTATGCGGGTCGAGGTGAATGAAGTATGGGGGGTCGAGGTAAACGAAGTATATGGGTCGAGGTGAACAAAGTATGTGGGTCGAGGTGAACGAAGTTTGATCAGAGTTGGATTGGACGATCAAGGTTCAAGGATGATCGGTTGGATCATACATTGATCGAGTCAATCATTATGGTTGATCAAGCTTCGGATTGGGTCGAAAGGCTTTTTTAGTTAAGTTCAAGTGTTCCTGATTGATCGAGTCGATCTTCAAGGGTGATCAGGTCAATGTTAAAGTTTTATGAGCGTGTTTCTTGGTGTTCTTGATAGATCGGATCGATCAGGTTTTGATCAACTCGATCTTCAAGACCGATCAAATCGATTGGGTCAATCGAGTGCCCAGAATTCTCTCGGGAATTTTTTATGATTTTTGTATTTTTGATCCATATCTCGCAACGAAGGCATCAAGAGGTTCCAAAATTAAATATCTAGGAGTTCTATGGGTTCAAATACAACATCGAATCATGTTCAAGGTATCAATATCAAGAGAGAGAAAATTTAGGGTTTCAGGTTTAATGATCCAAATCATGATACAATGAAATATTATGCCTAGTAATGATATTAACATGCATAACAAGCATCATTACATGATTTCTGATTTGTGATAATGGCTAGCACTCCCACCAATCTTCCTCCTTCGATTTTGATGTGTTCGTTGACTTTGGTTTGAGAAAATTTTCTAAGTATAGAGTGAGAAATAAATTCACAAGGGCTTCGCTACAAATTTGGAGGATGAAGAATGAGGAGGGGTGAGTGCTTATTTATAGGAAAAGGAGGGGAAAAAGGACGAAATAGATGACACAAACACAAATATTTTCTGGTTCCCAACCCAATATGGGACGTTTTAATTATCTGATTTTTATCACAATCGAACAGATGTTCTTATAATGGATTATTAATCGACATATCATAATCTCTCAACATTTCGGGTTATGCTTGACTATAGACATCATCGTCACCGTAAAACTTATAACTGCAATATCTTTTGCTACGGATGTCTGATTGAAATTCTGGAACCACTTCTGGAATCCTCTCAACATAATTTATCATATTAGATCATAATATAACCAATTTAAGCATGGTGATCTCAGACTAAATAATCGCTCACTATGGACCGGTGATTACTGTAATAATTATAATCAACAGAAATAAAATACGGGGTGCTACACTAGAGATTGGAACGATCAAGCCTACCACCATCACACTACAGATGGCCGACCAATCTTTGACTTATCCGAAAGGGATCGTGGAGGATGTGCTCAACTAGGTTAATCAATTCATCTTCCTAGTTGACTTCGCGGTTCTGGATTTGGAAGTGGATAGAATATCCCCCTTATCTTGGGGAGACCATTTTTGGCCACCGGAGATGCTCTCATTGATGTGAGGAAAGGGGAACTCATACTATGCATCGACGAGGAGTAGATCACCTTCTACATTTACTTGGCAATGAAGCATCATGAGGATTTAGATACCTTCACCGACGATTGTAATCAGGTAACTGTTGAGGGCCAAAATATTCGTTCAAAATCCTAACCATAGATCTTAAAATAGAAGCACCAACTTCAAGGACAAAATGTCGAACTCTGCCCTTCAACAGAGCTTCTCGAACACCAAAGAAGAACTTAGCACGAGCCCCCCAACTCAAAGACTCGAAAGGCTCGAATCTTGCATAAGTGCTTTACTTCGAAGCCTCTACGGAAGGATCTGAAATAATTCCCTGCTGCCTGAGCACGACATAAAATGTGTGATGCCAGCTGCTTTGCAGATCACTCCCTCGGGTATTTGCATATCAAACCCTAAGTTTAGGCATTATTTGGATTCTCTCAATGTAACGATATAAGTAG
The DNA here is from genome assembly GCA_001278415.1 of Ocimum tenuiflorum. NCBI lineage: Eukaryota > Viridiplantae > Streptophyta > Magnoliopsida > Lamiales > Lamiaceae > Ocimum > Ocimum tenuiflorum. Next base: position 7,727 of record AYJT01032741.1, on the reverse strand, counting down.
TTCAAATACACCGTACAAATGCATTCTTTTCATACGCGATTAATCACTCATAAAATCTGATAACCTTCTCCGTCAGCTTGTCAATGGAAAAGCACAAAAAATCTTTGTAATTTCCATCAAACCACTCAATAAAATATTAGCAAGTCCATTCGGATGGAATATAAATCTTCCAGGAAGTCTCGGTGTTCAATTTACTTTCCCGCTTAGAGCCTCAATCAACCCGACAATACGAACCTCAAAAAATTAGCGCCCACCATGGGGCTCTGAGTGTCGAAGGCATTTAGGACACTATTCTCAACTAGTCAAATCCTCATAGCATCACAAAATCCATCTGCCGATTTGGTAACTCCCGATCAGGAAATACTAAATCTCCACTCTCCACTGCCTGCTGGCACCCTATCGGCACAGACGATGCCTTCCGATATAGTTAGAGAAGATGATGTGGAGGAAGTATCCATTGATCCTTTGGATCCAACCAGGAAAACATTCATCGAATCTCATTTGTTACCACAGCTCAGATCTGCGCTGATTGGTTTCCTCATGGCTGAACCAAAGATGTTCGCATGGTCTCCAAAGGACATGACAGGGATTGACCCTAGCACCACCATGCACAAACTCTAGGTAGACCTAAAATTCACACTGGGAAGGTAGAAGCATTCCCGTTTTTCCCTAAAGAAGAGTCAGACCATCGACGAGATGTCAAAAAATAGCTAAAAATCTGAGCAATTAGGGAAGCCAAATATCCTAATTTCCTCGCAAACTGTGTGATGGTAAACAGAAGAATGGATAAAAACCGTGTGTGTGTAGACTGCATGAATTTACACAAAGCGTGCCCAGAAGATCCCTTCCTGTTGCAACATAATGATTGCTTGTTGACGACACCACCGGGCATGGCCTAATGTCCTTCATGAATGCGTTCTTTGGAATCCTTCAAACCCAGGCAAAACGAGCACGAGTTAGCACTCAACGTCAACCTTTTGGACGAGCAAAGAGAAGCAGCAGAGCGGAGGATAGTGCTACGGCAATCGCAAGTATCGCGATACATCAACAAGTCCATTCATATTTAGACATTCGAAAAGGAGGATTGGGTCCTACATCGAGTCTTTCCAAGCACTCGAGAGGCCTGGGAGGGACCTTATCAAATTAAAAAGGTTTTAAGCCACGGAGCCCACACTTTAGAAACACCTAAGGGAAGTCCTTTCTTATATTCATGGAACGTTAAACATTTAAAAAAAATACCATTTCTGAATTTGCTTTGGAATGTTGCTGCTATGTTTGTATTAGATAAAAGGAACATATTATCCGCAGTCAATTAAACTTTTGTTTTGAACTTTTTTAAAGGGGGGAGTGTGTACTCTTCGAAGATTCATACTTAAAGGCGTGGTCGGAAATGAAAAAGGCATCAGTACTAAAAGCACCGCCTCAAACTCCAGCCTTGCATTGGCAGGTGCACGAAGGCTCTGGATAGCCTTAATCTACACTGGGTCAGCCTCGACCACTCTCTGGGTCACGAGGTATCCTAAGAATTTTCCAGAAGTGACAACGAAGATGCACTTCACGGGGTTGAGCTTCATGATATACTTGTTCAGGATCTCGAACGTTTCTTTCAAATGGGTGAGATGATCTGTTTGTTCGATGGATTTTACCAGCATATCATCCACATAGACCACCATGGTCTTCCCAATTTGCTTTTCAAACATTCTGTTAACCCATGGCTGGTAGGTTGAACCAACACAATTGAGTCCGAAAGGTATGCCTCGATAGCAGTATATTCCTTTGTTGGTCATGAAGGCAGTCTTTTCTCGGTCAGCTTCATCTATCATGATCTAGTTATATATGGAGAAAGCATATATGAAGGATATCAAGCCATGTCCTGAGGTGGCATCGACGAGTCGGTCGATGTGTGGTAAACGAAAAAGATCTTATGGAAATGCCTTGTTCAGATCCGTGTAGTCTACACATACACGTTTTTTTCCAAATTTTCTTTTTCACCATTACTACATTCATGAGCCATTCTAGGTATTCGATCTCAAATCACCTTATTTTCAGTTGCTTCTTGACATCTTGATGGCTTGGATTTTCTCTGTAGCACAATGGAGTCGCTTTTGTTTGACGGGGGAAAACCTCAGGTCTACTTTGAGTTAATGCGTGGTAAAACTTGGATCAATTCCAGTCATATCTTCTGGGACCACGTGAACATTTTGCGCTCGGCTATAGAAAAATAGATCAACTTAGATCGGAGCTACCAGGGTAGGTTGGCTCCGATGAACATTGTTCTAGTCAGATCCATTGGGTCAATAGACACTTTTTCAACGTCTTCCTCGTCGACAGAATTGGGGGTTGCATTGACGATAGACTTAGTAGGTAGATCTGGCATTTCTTGATCCAAAATTACAAGATCTGCTAATGGATCTTCCGTTACCATAGGATTTCGATAATGAGACAAAGAGATGAGATGTTGAGAGTAGTGCCCAAATTTCTTCAGCGCTTAGAGCCCAACGATGGGCGCCAATTTGTTGAGGTTCAATTTTGATCATTTGAATGATCGGGACTCTAAGCAGGAAAGTAAATCAAACACCAAGACTTCCAAGAAGATTTATAGTCCCTCAGAAAGGGCTTGCTAGTATTTTATAGAATATTTGATAGAAAATTATAGAGCTTCTCGATGTTATAGTGAATAGAGTTTGTTTAGCATGGTGAGTGAGCAAAATTTATACTGGTACATTGAGAAAATATAAATAATTCCTAAGCTTGAATGTGAGCTGCCCGCGCTGGGAATCTCGAGGTCGGGTCCAGAGAGGCTTCGAGGCCTGATTCTTGTGCCAGACTCGAACCCTGAGAGGGCCTTCAAGACAGGACGCTCATCCTAGATTATTCAGGGGAACTATCAAGCTTTGAGAGGCTTTGAGAACCTCGCCGATTGGCCGGAGTTTGAGGTGATGCCCTCAAAGCTAATATCCTAGTTTTATGATCAATGGTTGAGATCGAATGAATATTTTAGCCCTCAACAGAAACATAGACTTCCAGGAAGGTTTATAGTCCCCTAGAATGGACTAACTTGTATTATATTGAGTATTTGAGAGAAAATTACAAAGCTTCTCGACGTTGAACTCGCCGGAGAAGGTCATCGGAGTGTTATAGTGAATATGCATGTATAGAGTTGTGTCTGCATGGTGTGAAAATGCTATTTATACTATTATATTGAGAGAATTTGAATAATTCCTAAGCAAAGGGCCCTATTCGAAAATACTCTACAGGTCGATCTGCAAATACAGTTGGGAAAAGTTGGAGTGACGCATTATCCCCTACATTGAGTCTGCAAAAGAATCATTCTGGATTCTTCCGTCACGTGGGCTACACGCGTCAGGAATCTCGAGGCCGTGTCCAGAGAGGCTTCAAGGCCTATTGCTCATACTTGATTCAAACACTGAGGGGGCCTTCGAGACAAGATGTTCATGGTAGATTCATCAAGAGAGGGGCTACAAAGCTGTGAGAGGCTTCAGAAACCCCGCTGATTGGCTGGAGTTTGAGACGGTGCCCATAAAGCTGATATCTTAGCTTTGTGATCAACAATTAAGATTCAACGAATATTTTGGCCCTCAACAGTTGCCCTCGCAAGAGGTCTCACTGGCCCGGAAAGGAGGTTTCTGGAGCCGAAAAACATACCGCAACCACCTCCTAAGCAAGAAGTACAACAAGAGGAGCAGGCGTCGGGATGGTTTTCACGTTAGTCTTGTAACCATAGTCAGGTGCATTCATGACGAAGTTCAAGACCTGGCGTGATGAAATATTTTAGTTGTTCACTACCGATGTCACCACCCGCCTTGACAGGCTCGAGATTCAGGTGGCCAACATCCAGCAGACCCAGTACTACCATTACGGAAGCCAGTCACAGCATCAGAGTATTCATCCCAGTCGGACAACGTTGGATGTTGATGATGAGAATGAGGATGTAGGCAACGAGTGATACATTACGTTTCACCGATGATCTTTATCCCAAACCTAGTGGCGTTGCCTCTAAGTTTGGGCGGGCGATAGGATTCGGTGAAATCATGTAGTTAGTTGTCTTTTCTTTTCTTTTTCTTTTTCCATGACTTTCTTTTATGTTGCAGCTCGATGGGGTTTTACGTATGATGATATTCTTCACTTTGGGATCATTTTATGTTTATTTATGATCGTGTAATGGTTGTGATTGTGTGCTTGTCGAAGTGCGATTTACTATCGAATTTTAGTGGGTATTTTGAGTCGTATGCATGTGTGTGATACTGAATTTTCGTTACTTATGTCATTGGTTTGTCATTGTAATTGCTAGATGAGAGGTAGGGTGAGTCTAAGAGATAGCGCGTCGATGATATTCATTTAATCAGCATTCATTGCATAGGCATCATTTCTAGTAAGCATGTTGTGATTTTAGTTATTGAGTCGACAGGTTAGTCAAAGCCACTTCGGTGGCTGTATGCAAATGTTGATGAATTACCCTTTCTGAATGGCGGTACTTGGTTGAGAAATTGCTAGAACTTGCCTTGGTTCTATTTTGAGATCAATAAGTTATGCTTAGTTTAGGAAGATGATTCTAGGTCATCTTGGTTAGCCGTGTTCATTATCTTTTCTGTTTTAACCTTGTTACTGCGATATACATCCCTTGTTAGCCAATTTGAGTCTATGATTTTCTCTTCTTTTTGCTTAGAATTGAGATAGTCTAGGTGGAGTAATTGTTTTGATGCGGGAGGATAAAACTTAGAAATGTGGTTGAAAATAAGTTCCATACTCTAAATAGGGTTGGGAGGATATTTGTGTAGTGGTGCTGACATTTAGGAACAAATCCTTTCTCTAATTTCTAAAAAAAGAAAATGAGAAAAGAGAAGAAAATATAAAAAACGAAGAAAGAAAGAAGGAACGAAGAAATAGGGTTTGGAAGTTTGGGGTGTCGAGGATTGTGAAAAGTGAAATGTTTGATCGAAGATGATGAAAAGTTCAAGTTTGGAAGATTTGATAAGTGTATATTTTGCATGTTTTTCTATGTGTTTTGAGTCGTAGTTTGCTAGGTTTTAGGTAGAAAATACACACTGATCTTGTTGTTTTTCTTAAGTTGTCGTATTTTAGTGTTCGGGTGTGTGTAATTGTGTATTGTTGAGTTTTTAGGTGAAAACAAGTGAAAGCAGGGCTAAACCAAGAAATTAGGCTGAGGATTGGTCTGATCGGGTCATGATTGGACCAATCATGATTGGTTCGATCGTGCTTCCGATTGAAAGGGATCGGACCGAGACAGAGAGGGTGTATTTTGGAGTAAAACAGGGGATCAGATTGATCGTGTCCCATCAATCACGGAGGATGGGTCCAATCAATGATTTGAAGAAAGGAGGTGCCCGTGACAGGATTGAACCGATCCTATTCTTGTCAGTCCTATCCACTTGCGAATTGCCCTATTTTTGTACTAGAATTTACCAGATTGCCCCTGCTTGTCCCACCTCATACTTAGGCCTATATATACATCCCATGGACGACGTAGACAAAGTTTATGCACTTTTGGAAAAGGCTCTGTCATAGGAGAACGCGTAGGCGAGTTTGAGACTGAAGATCGGACATTTGGCACCATAGATTCAGATTTTTTTCTTACAATGGTCTATGACTTGTTGTGTTTCTTGTATTATGATATGTACGAAACTTGCTATGTTTTTCGACTGATTTTATTTTCAGATTTTGGGTGGTTAAATTACTTTGATTCTTTTTAAATTTTAATAAAGTTTTGATTTTTCTATCTATCATATTGTTTCTTCAATTCCGTCGAGCTTGATTTTATGTGTTAAAGTATCTGATCAACTATCTGCATGATTGTTCTAAGATTTATGCCAGACCAAGGATTAATTAAGGAATAGGAAAGTGTGAATTGAGAATACGGTTTGTTAATTGTCTGAGATAGGAATTAACTGCATAGGAGTGTGAATCTGTAGGTCTTATCAAGAGTATAATCGGTTAGATGCTCGAGCCAGGATTAAATTTTAAATCTATTTCCACATTCTGTCATACCCAATCTAGGAGAATAACTTAACTGATGCTTCACATGTGATGGGATTAAATTAGGTTAAATGGCTTTGTTGAATCAATTGGATCGTTATAGGAGTAGATAGCCTGAAATCTGATATTTGTGTCATGAAGTTTTAACATTTCTTCAAGTGATCATTTGCATTTAGTTTTTGTGTTAGATAATTTAAGTTAGTTTAAGCAAATTGACTTTAAAAACTTGTCTAAATTAGTAGTTGGATCTCTAAGCTATACTATAGACTAATTAAACTCCATAAGTAATCAACGGATTTGATAATTAAAATTTGGTCGTACACTTTATTGCTATCAGAGACTGATCAAATGGGATCTACAACCATTACATACATATAGACTGATCAGTGCACTTTACTCCTCGGGTTCCATGATGCCACGATATGAGGTGTGTGGGACTTTAAGGGTCCAGGCTCCTCAAAATGATTAAGACCTCATCCATCGAGGAGTTGGGATGCTTCATGAGCTCCCTAAATATCTCTCTGTCCTGTCTTGATCCTTTCCTGAAATCTATGATTGTGGTTTCCTCGAGGCTGCTAGGGATAAAGACCCTTTTCTCGGTTAAAATGTGCCACATAATCCTTTATGGATTCGTTCTCCTGTTGGACAATGACATAAAGGTCATCCGACCTCTTCTTCATTTGGCAACTGCTGGAGAATTGGTGCACAAATTGTTGGTGTAACTGCGCGAATGATGAGATAGAGCTTCGCCCTAGATAAAGGAACCACTACAAAGCAAGGCCGCTCAGGGTCATGCCGAAAGCTCTTACACATACACGCTTCACAATTCGTCGTGGGCACTGCCACCATCTGCATTCTCAGCTTTAACATGGTTGTATGCTTGTCCGAATTTGTCATTTCGTCATAGTGCTTCATGCTTAGAGGCACGAAGCGAGCCGGCATGTTGACGTTTGTGATATCATCTACAAAAGAGGAATCTGAGTAACTAGACTAGCTGATCCCATCCTCTAGTACGGGCAATGCTGGCACTCGAGCTAGAAAGTTTTCTAACCCTTCGAGCCTCCGCTAGAGAGCTTTCCGTGTAAGATCTGCCAGAGTCCACCTTGGTCGCACCGCTGTGATATTATAGGGGTTTCCTCCAACCCCATGTCTTCTTGTCTGTCAGTTGCCCTATCGGCACTTGGGTTTCTATTCATGTCTTTTCTTAGACTTACTGAGTGCGCTGGGCTTTTACCACGTTGGTAAGCTGCGTGAGGGGTGAGTTGCGAAGGTCCTTGACTCTTGCAACTTTTCGATTATGAGGTGATGGGATTTCAGATTGGAGATGATGGTCCCCACCCGGGGTTGGTGCAGAATTTCTCTGCTCATCGACGTAACTAGAATGTTACTGGACCAATGATCATTGTGGAATGCATTCAATCTCGAGCTGTGTCATTTTTGAAATTTCTCCATTTCGGTAATGCAACTAGTCCCAGAGGGATCGTACTTCTCGATTGGATTCCTATCGGAGTAGTTGGATTTGTGCAGCGATATCCCGGAGTGTACTGTCCACACCAGAGGCTGGTGTGCTTGGCGTTGGTACTCCACCTTGCACCTACATGAGTGTAAATCCTTCTACAACTACTTTAGCCACATTACAGCCTTGTAAAGACCTTTTTTTATCTTAGAGTTGAACTTACTTTTGAACTGTGGAGAGAATAGCTAAGAGGCAA
>AYJT01032734.1:0-17487 GCA_001278415.1 Ocimum tenuiflorum | reverse complement strand
TGCAGTCAGATCTCCTCATTCTTCTGGAACGTGCATCCAAACCGTGCAAAGAGGATGATGAGGTCATTGAGTTCCATGGAGAAACGCCAGAAAGTTACCTCCTTACCCTGATAGCTTCCTGTAGAGTGAGCTGCACCAGGGGGTGATCATCGTTCCCAATGTGTTGCAACTTCTTAAAAAATTATTCAAGCTTCGACTGTGCTTGAGGCTCCGTGAGTTCCTCAGATAGCTGACTCCATTTGATAATGTCCATGTTTTTTGAGTCATATGAGAGAAGAGGCAGACACCAGTGGGTGATGTGCTGGCAGGTGTGGAATTCATATGGATGGCCGACAAGAGGAATGAGTATCGAGTGGTCCTCAAAGGGGACCGTGGAGAAGGTGTCCGATCTCTGATCCCATGGATGATGATGGGGCTGATTGACAGTAGGTTCTTCTTTATGAAAGCCCTCAATAATCTGAATTAGGGAGTCGGAGTTGGTCCTTTCGCTGCTAGACAGCTGCAACTTCCTCTTAATTTTTCTGGGAGCAGTTGGCTCTGGCTCAAGTACAGTTGGCACTATCCTTTGTGTCCGGACAGCTGACCTCGTTGCCCTTGGGGTAGGGGCAGCTGGATTGGGAGTGGATGCCCTCCTACCACTCCCTCTCCTCTCACCAATGAGGACTTCCTCCAGCTCCCGAAATTTTTCTTCCTCAGCTGCCTTGTGCGCAACTGTCTTTGCTTCCCTTTGCTGAGAAATGTTGAGAGTCAGCTACTCGGCAACTATCTGTCTGACAGCTAGATTGGGAAAGGGTTGTATTGCTGGTTCGAGGTTGTGCGTACAGCTGGCTTCTGACGTTGTTTGGCCTTAGGATCTCGGCCAGGCTTCTTCTTGGCTGATGGGGGAATGAAGTCGAACATCCCTAATTCCTCCCCATGCCCCACAGCCGGCATAACTGCCTCCAAAATGTGGCTGATGGCCAGCCCATAGTGTACGTATTTTTCAAAATTTGGGTGATGGAGATGGTGTGATTTCTACGGACATTCTCCTGCATCTTCTCAAAGATGTGGTATGCCCAGTTAGCACTTTTCCCATCATCGATGACCATCATGGGCTTGTATTTCTTGCTGGAGAGCTCTGATTTGGTCCCAAGGTCACAGACGATGTCCTTGTTGACCACATCTAGCAAAGTCTAATAAATGGGCTTCTAGGAGCCATTGGGGTCTGAAGCTTAAACTTAATCTGCCCCTTTTTCTCTTCTTTCTACCTGTTCCAGTGGGATTCCTTAGGCCTGGTGGTTCCAGTCAGATAGGTGGGAATTTAGACCCATCCATAGACAGCCCGAAGTGCTGGGCGAGGAAGGCGGGTGAGATCTTTATTCTCGTCCTATAGACCTTGGTGGTAAATGACTAGCAGTGGTCTTGAATCACTGCCCTCTTATAGAATCAATGAGGACCTTAGAGAACCCAGATCCCTAAAGATCCTTCTTCAATTTCTCCACGGGTTCTGGGTACTTCTTCCATTGTTTCTTTAGAAGGGGCAAGTTGAGAATCTTGTTTTTCTCAACCTGCAGTTGCCTCTTCTCGGCAGGTGTAAGATTGCGATCCCCATACTTTGCAATTGAGGCTAGAGTGGCAAGAGGGATGGCCACGGGAAGATCTTCAGCAGATTGGTCTTTAGAAACAAAAGCGTTTGAGGTGGTTGAAGAAAGGGGTTTGAGGGGATTTAGAAGAAGGATTTGTGTATCGGGTAGGGTTCGAGTGCAGGTGATCGAAAGGGTGATCATGCATGAAAGAATTATTTTTATAGTAAGGAAGAAATTTCTTGACGGCTGCGGTTTGTCCTGTTATAAGAGAATCAATAGATTGGATCGGCTATGTTGAGATCATGCGGGAAGGCGGTTCCCGGCATGTTCGATCGCAATAGTTAGTTTTCCACGTGGTAGTTCCTGATTTGTTCCCAACTTCGGCTGGTCACTGTGGCATTAAATGCACATTAATGACATTCGAATTTTGAATTAAATGATATCAAACCCATGACTTAAATGGCCTTCGACATATATTCCCCCTCAATTAATGAATTTCATGACTGAGAGCTGGGACTCAGTCCATTATGCATCAGTTGTCTTAACCTGACGTGTTAAAGAGAGAGACATAACTGAGAGCTTGGACTCAGCTGTTATCCTACTAAGTAACTGACAACTAACTGATTAATGAACCTCCCACTCAGAATGATTAATTCATCAACCAATAATATCCTCGGTCAGTTCCTAGTCCATCAACTGAGAGCTGTGACTCAGCTGACTGACTCATTAGAAATATATTACAACTGAGAGTTGGGACTTAACTGACTCCGTACTTAATCGAAATTCTTTTATGGCAAAGGACACAGATGAAAGCTTGGACTCAACTGGTTTTTTCCTTAGAGGTAGATTTAGATGACTGAGAGCTGGGACTCAGTCTCTTCCATATTTAGCTCTTTAATCCTCTTTAGCTATCATGTCCAGCTCTAATAAACCAAGCTGGGTACATAGATCCTTAAATCTTCCTTCTTGAAGAGGCTTTGTGAAGATGTCAGCTAACTGATCTTCAGTCTTTACGTAGTCTATCAACACATCTTTCTTTCAGACATGATCACTAATGAAGTGATGTTGGATGTTGATATCCTTGGTTCTTGAATGATGGACCGGATTCTATGTGATAGCAATGACGCTATTATTATCACTGAAAACAGGTACAACTTCAGTTTCCTTCTTGTAATCTATTAACTATTGTTTGATCCAAAGCATTTGTGCATAACAGCTACCAATAACTACATATTCAACTTCAGCTGTAGATATGGCAACTGAGTGTTGCTTTTTACTAAACCAAGAGATCAACTTATGACCAAGGAACTGGCAAGTTCCACTGGTGCTTTTTCTATCGATCCTGCAACCACCGAAGTCGGAATTTGAGTAGCCTTTCAGATCCAGACTATCATCCCTGGGATACCAAATCCGAAGGGTTTCAGTGCCCTTCAGATATCTAACTATCCTCACAGCTACGTCCATGTGCGATTTCTTGGGGTTAGCCTGGAGTCTTGCACATACTCCAACTGTATAGCTGATGTCTGGTCGGCTCGCAATTTGGTACAACAGGGATCCTATGATTCCTCTATAAGCTGTAGGATTCAGTGATTCACCTTCTACATCGTGTGTTAGCTGAGCACTTGTACTCATTGTAATCCTCATGGTCTTTGTCTTTCTGGGCAGAACTTCTTGATCAGCTCACGGGTATATTTTTGTTGATTGATAACAATACCCTCAGACATCTGCCACACTTGAAGTCCTAGGAAGTAAGACATCTTCCCTATCATGCTCATCTAGAAATTTCCTTGCATTAGCTCGGTAAACTTCTTGCGAAGAACTAGATTTTTGGAGCCAAAGATTATGTCATCGACATAGATTTGGACTAGAAGTAGATTTCCATCATCTTAAATCTTGAAGAGTCCTATCTATCTTCCCTTTCTGAAATCCATTCTTGAGCAGAAATTGAGACAAGGTCTCATACCAAGCCCTCGGGGCTTGTTTCAAGTCCACACATGGCTTTCCTTAGCTTGTATACTTTGTGCCCTTGCACGAAACCGGGTGGTTGTTCCACATAGACTTCCTCAGGCAGTTCTCTATTGAGGAACACACTTTTCACATCCATTTGATAGAGTATGAACCCATGGTGAGCTGCATATGTTAGGAATAATCTTGTGGCTTCTATCCTTGTGACTGGTGCGAAGGTTTCGTCGAAGTCGATTTCCTCACATTGTGCGTATCCTTTAGCCACGAGAAAAGCTTCGTTTCGGGTGACAATTCCGTTGCCATCTCTCTTATTTTGGAACACCCACTTGGTTCTGATAACTTTATGATGAGATGGTCGATCCACCAAATACCAAATATTATTTCTTATGAACTCAGCAAGCTCCTCTTGCATAGCAGATATCCAGTCAGATGAAGCTAAAGCTTCCTCAATCTTTGATGGTTCTATCTGGGAAAGGAAGGAACTAAAGAATGCTTCCCATGATCTCGTGTTAACTGGATCAGATATATCGTCTAGAATATCCCCAGCTGAGTGATCGGTAAGCCCTCAATCGGATGTGGTCGCTTAATACAAACTTACAGCTTTATCATATATGACTTGCTGTCACCCAAGATCTTGATTCTCTACTCAGGTCAGATAAGAGAATACATCTAACCATGATCCAACCAATACGTTGCACGTACCAGTATATCAAATAGCCTAGATAAGCTATTTCTCGAATATACTCCACCCTAGACCGACGACTCGTCCTCAAGTCGCCACAGCTGTGATTACTGTTTATATCTCATTTAGGGTTACCAATCATGCAATCTATTGCGATCTCCTACACCTACATGATCCACCCTAGTTATTCAAGATAAACGGACTAGTTGTTATATGAAATGCATGGAAACAGTTAATTTTATATACGACATAAACAAAGTTAGCTTTATGTATACCAAAATCCAACATCCATAACTTAGATTTCTCGTTATTGAGAATATAACATGGACAACCAAAAATACGTAGATGAATTAAAGAAGACTTATGACCCTTGTACACCTCATAGGGTGTTTTGTTGAGTCGTAGGCTGATGAAGCTGCGTTTCTGAGTATAGCAAGTTGTGCTGACAGCTTCCGCCTAGTAGCTTTGACCAATTTTAGTCTCAGATAGCATGGATAGCACAGCTTCCTTCAATGTTATGTTCGTCCTTTCTGCAAGGCTATTGTACTGCAGCGTCCTTGGAGCTGAGTGCTTGCGACTGATTCCATTCTCCGATAGAAGTCCATAACTGGTCTATTGCAGAACTCTATCTCGTTGTCCGATTTAATTTTGACTACTCGGCAGTTCTTCTCGTTCTGAACCTTTAGAATCAACTCCGGCAGAGCTATCTTCCCTCAGCCTTGCTCCGCAGAAACTCCACCCATATAAATCTGGAGAAGTCGTCGATCACTACCAGTGTGAAACTTTTTCCTCCAATTGACTGAGGAGTAACTAGCCCGAACAAGTTTATGTGAAGCAGCTCAGGGACTCTAGAAGTGGTTGACTCGACAACTTTTCTTTTGAAAGATATCTTGATTTACTTCCCAAGCTGACAAGCACCGTGCATTCCTTCTTTCTTCATTACCTCAGCTGGCAGGCCTTCGACCAAGTTATGCTTGAATAAGTGATTTATGGTCTTGAAGTTGAGGTGATTAAGCCTCTTGTGCCACAGCCAGCTGGTCTCTGAAGAGCTCTTTGATATTAGGATGAGCTGGAATTTTTACTATTCCAGTCCACGATGTACATGCCTCCTTTTCTTATTCCTTGGAGGACTACTTCTTTGGAGATACGATCTTTGACGAGACACTCACTCTTGGCAAACACCATCTTGTATCCATTTTCTCTAAGTTGACTGATGCTTACCAGATTATGCTTTAGGTTTTCCACCAGCGAGACACCATTAAGGATTACTCCATTTATCTGCACTTTGCCCACAACTATAATGTTCCCTTTAGAGTTATCCCCAAATATGACTGAGGGTCCGTTGAATGGCTTGTTTTCTACATGATTTCTTTGATCCCAGTCATATGTCTTGAGAAGTTGCTGTCTAGGATCCACAGATGGTCTTATTTCCTACACAGTTGGCTGCTTTCTTATGTGACTGCAGTCACAGAGAAGAATGATTATGGTACACGTTTTTATTTCGGGTCTAGAGGGTTCAGCATGTGGATGAACCATTTGGGGATCCATACTTGTTTTAGTTTTAGTTTGATCTTTTCTTGGGCAGCTTGTTTCACTGCCTTCTTTTTCATCCTTAAAATATAAAACATATGATCGTGGTGCTTCTTGTTGACACGTACATGTGTGTGAAAGTTATGTCTTTCAGCTGTGCTCCTAATTGGGACTGGCTTTCTAACATAACCTCGAGGTTCTGATCCTCGGAAAACCTTTTTAGACCTTTTGGATTGATATCCGAGTCCTCTTCGGTTGGGTCTCTCAGTAAGCCTAGTGTACTCAGTATAGCTGAGTCTCTCCTGGTTGAAGGTTTCCAGTCTGGTTTAACAAAACTGGGGTGAGGAGTAGCTGGTGCCCTAGGCAACTGTGTTCTCCTTAACTGAACAGCTTTGGGAAAGGCAGCTGGCTTTCCAGTCAGCAGGACTTTGTTAGGCTGGACAGCTGAAGCAGCTGTAGCTGACCTAGCAGGAAGGAAAACGATTTCTCCTTACCTTTATTTATGCATGAAAAAAAATTTTCATTCAAGGTTGATGGGTTATGACCTAGCCCACTCTCTTTAGTGCATCTTTTCTTATGCTAATTAAATGCTCTAAATCTCTCGAGCTTTTATTGAAATATGCAAGTATTTTATTTTGCTTGAGGTTTTTGATTTTTAAAGCTATTAGTTAAGCTGATAGAACTGAATTTTCAGCTTTAAGTTTTTCAATGACAGCTTGGAACGATTTAGCACTTTCCAGCTCAACTGTCAATTTTGAAACTTTCTCCTTCAAAGTCACATTTTCATGCGAAATCTTGCTTTGAAAGGTGCACATGTAATTGAAATCCTTGGAAAGTGATTCCAATTATAGATCCTCAGAGTCAGAATAACATGACTCTGAATCCTCTTTTTCATGTTCATGCGCATGCATAGTTAGAGTTGTGGTTACCTAATCCTTAATTGAGGTAAGTGCAACTTCAGCTTCCTCTTGAATATCAGCCATGAATGTGACAAGTTGCTCCCCATGATCTTTCGAGCTGCTAGCTAAATCTATCTCTACGACTTCATCGTCGTAGGCTAAGTCCAGCATGTCCGTTTTGGTAAGCATGGCTTCACCATAAGCCTTGGATACCCTTTTCTAGAAGCTCTTTTTTAGCTTTGCTCATTCTTCCTCACTAACATGTGGACAATCAAATTTTAGGCGATTAGGAGAGTTGCATTTGAAGTAAGTTCTTTGTTGCCTCCGAGAGAACTGTGGCTTTTCCTTTTTAGCAATTTGAGCCTTGAGTTTGGCTTTCTCAATCTTTCTCGTTAGAATCCGTATTTGTTCTTCCAGCTTTTGAACCGTGTTGGCGGATTTTCTTTTGGATGAAGTGGACGACTTCTCGGAAGTTACGGCTGCAGAGATTGGAGCTGTGAACTGTGGTTTTTGCTGCTCTCTTGGAGATAACTTCTTGACGAAGAGTGCAACATCCTCCAGCTTTAACGGCTGCTAGGTAGCCTTTCTTGCCTTGTGCTCGTTCATCCTAGCAAGGTTAAACTTGTGTGCTCGTAGAGAAGCAAACACATCTTTAGTGGGTAGCTTTGATATGTCTTGCTCCTTTAAAGCTGTCACCTTCACGAACCAATCCTCCCTTGGTATGCAAGCCAAGATCTTTGCATTTATCTCAACAACTGACTAGGTTCTTCCTAAAGCTGAGAGCTCACTGATAATGGCGTTGAATGTCGCCTTCATCTGCACAACAGATTCACCATTTAGCAAGGTAAGAGATTCATATTTTTTCGTGCAAGCCTACAACTTGTTGCGTGTGATCTGTTCAGACTCCTTGCAGAGATCCTCAAGAAAATCCCATATTTTCTTGGCCGATTCACATTTCTCCACGTTCTTTATGTGCTCTTAGAATAACGTCGAGAACAAAATATCTTGGGCAAAATAATCTAGCTGATGTGATCTTTTGTCATCGAAAGTCCATTTTACATGAGACTTCTCAATTTACTCAGGTTGGTCAGAGGATGTGCGGTTGGTGTTTACTTTTTGTATCCTTAGAGGTCCTTCCTCGATTATCAGCCACATATCCTCATGCTGGCTTAGGTGATGAGCATTGACACGTCTCCTCCAACTGGTGTAGTTTTCAACAGAAAACTTGGGTAGCCTGGACGATGCCATCTTTAATTCGATAGGATATAGCTTGCTCACAGCACATAAACACTTCAAAAAACTAGATCTGGTCCTAAGTGCTTCAAAATAGTCAGTCTTTTGGACCAACAACTCTGATACCACTTGTTGGTCCCAAATCAGTGATAGATAATGTTTAGAAGAGTTTGTAAGAGATCAGTTGTGGAAATGATGAACCCAAACTTAATCTTAGTTGACTCATTGACAAGTCAGCTGGGTTATCAAAATGTTTGTTTTATCGAGTAGGTTTATGAGTTTGTTTCAGCTATACTCCAGCTACGTACCTGGGTTTTAAACACTTAGACAGAAGTTGAATAAAGTAGTAAAAAGACAGATATTATAGAGGTTCGGATTAAAAAAATCCTACGTGCTCTCTTCATTGACAAGTCAGCTGGGTTATCAAAATGTTTGTTTTATCGAGTAAGTTTATGAGTTTGTTTCAGCTATACTCCAGCTACGTACCTGGGTTTTAAACACTTAGACAGAAGTTGAATAAAGTAGTAAAAAGATAGATATTATAGAGGTTCGGATTAAAAAAATCCTACCTGCTCTCTTCCTACAGACGAAGGAAATTCTCTAATCTTTGTTATACACGGTGAGTTAACACGGTTTACAACTAGGATTCTTCTGAAATGGAGCACTTCGTCTTCCTCGGTTGCAGGCACAGCTGATTGTAGAAGCTTTATCGGAGCCTCCTAGGCTTCTTGATCAGTAGGGTTTGAAGCTTTGATCAAGAACGTGATTGGTTTAAATGATTAGTTCTTTGATAAATAATTTATGAAGAACATCTCAGTGTCCTCAGTTGAGGGCTTTAGACCACTGGAGAGATGTATCGAGTTATAACTCAGAAGATAGCTTAGAATTTGCAGAGAGAGCAGAAAGATTGAGTGCGAGAATGCAAGTCAGTAACTTTTTCTTCTTTCTTCATCTCTTCTATTTATAGGAAGGGATTTTGAATAGTGTCAGTTGTATCACAACGGAAAACTCTTCCTTTTGGCTTCTGCAAATTGAGCTGTTACTGTACTCAAAAGCAGGCTTTATCATCTTCTTTTTCTGCTGGAAAGCCGGATAAAGTTATTATCCACTGGATAATAATCAAGGACTGACCACCTTTAAGGTACAGTATTAGGTCAGCTCTGTTGTACGTCTTGTCACTTGTAACTGTATTTAAGGTTGACTAGGGAACTGACTTCAACCTTTCCAAAGTGACAGACAGTTGACTTGAGTGTAAGCTTTGGAATCTTCTTATTCTCTTTGCCTTCAGTTGCAGCTGAGCTTAACACAAATGTCTGGGTAGCTGAAAGTCATATTCTCACAGCTGAGTTTATCACAGATGTTAGAACAATTATGCTTTCTTACGCTCACAGCTGACAAGACTAGATGTGGTGTCTTTCAGCTGTTGGACACAGCTGAGGGCAGGACGTGAAACTTGATCTTCTGCTGCTATTAGGACTTGTATGTTTCCAGCTCTTGTCCTTTATGAACCTAAGCTATTACATATAATCCTATACATTTACATTCTAAGATCAATTTTATTCTAGTCAATTGCATTAATGGTGTTTAACATTCATCAAAATACAAAATATTGCTAACAAGTTGGGATTTAAGGTAGTTGTAACAAGGAACCTAGAAAAGTAAGTTCAGCAATGCCACATCAAAAGTTTAAATCCACTAATCTTTTTAAACCTATTCATGTAATGATAAACCTACACCCTCAACTTCAACATGACCTACACAAACCCTCCACAATTATATTTTATATAATGAATATATAATTTTAGAAAACATATTTATAATATTAAAATACATATAGATTTTTTTGAGTGACATTAATTTATTGAAATTTTCTCAAAATTAAAAATTTAATAAAATCATTAAAAATACAAATTATATCATCAAATGTTACATAACTAAACAAGAGAATTAGAAATAACATAAAATCAAATACTAGAAAAAAATTAAATAGCACAACGTTAAAAAAAAATACAAAATTAAACATAAAAGAAAAATACATATAACAATAATACAAAAAGTTGAAACGAAAATAAAAAAATCAAAGTGGTGGCCGACAGCTGTGTCTACCCCACAGTTCTAAGTTCACAATTGTGTTTTAGGAACAAAAAAACAAAAAAAGAATTTAAGACCTAAATTTTATGTAGATCATGTTCTAAGTGCAGACCACAACTGTGTCTACACAGCTGTAAGAAACCACAGCTGATCTCTTAAAAGGTAATTAGTCCCCGGTTATTATCCAGCGGATAATATTCTCAGCCGATTATCCACCGGATTAAGAACTGATAAAGCTTGTTGCAAGTATAACATAAACACTATTTTCAGACGCCAATCTTAAGGGATTTATCCGTTGTCTCACAACGCTGCTATTCAAATCCCCCACTTATAAATAAAGGAGTCAAAACAAGGAGATGAAGTTATAGACACACAAGCTAAAAAGCTATTCAAACAATCTGCCATCTGTGATCAACATCTCTCTAAGCTCTCAAGTCTTTCTGAGTATTCTTACTCGAGTTCATTTTCGGAGATCTGAAACTTTCAGCTGAGGATTTTGAGACGTTCTCAGATACTCTTTCTGAGAATAACAACCTTCATAACCTGTCCAAATTCTTGAAGAGAACTCAAATCTTCACCTGCTGATCAAAGAAACCTATGAAGCGGATTCTGGTAAAGCTTCGAAGATCAACCGTGCCTGCGATCGAAAGCAGTGGAAGCTTTCTGTTTCAGAAGAATCTAAATTGTAACCTGTGCTCAAACACCACGTACAATAAGGATTAGTGGATTCCCTTCTTGTGAAGGAAGAGAGGATGTAGGATTTTTCATATCTGAACCTCTATAATATCCTATGTCGTTTATCACTTCATTTAAATATTTGTCCAAGTGTTTGAAACCTAACTACCATGTAGTAGCTGGAGTATAATTACAAATAGGTTTAAAACCTACTCATTAACAAACACATTTCATATACTCAGCTGACTTGGTCAACAAGTCACCTGGGATAAAATTTGGGCTCATTAACTCCGCAACTGTATTTTATTGACTAATGTTTCTGCAAAGCTACTATCTCTGATTTGGGACCAACAGGTGGTATCAGAGCAGTTGGTCCAAAAGACTAACTATTTTTGAGATACTTAGGACCAGATCCGTTTTCCGAGTGTTTGTTGCGAGGAGATCTATTTCTGGAGATTTTACAAAGATGGCATCAACCTAGCTACCTAAATTTACAGTAGAGACTTATATTGGCTGGAAGAGGTGTGTTAGCTCACTTTTTAAGCCAGCACGAGGATATGTGGTTGGTGATTGAAGAAGGTCCACTAATAATCCAAAAGATCAACACCAACCGCATCACCCCTGATCGGCCGGGGTATGTGGAAAAACCACATGTAGAATGGACGTCCAATGATAAGAGGCGTCACCAGCTAGAATATCTGGCCTAAGATATTCTATTTTCCACGCTCGATGAAGATCAGATGAAGAATGTGGAAAAATGCAAATTAGCTAAGGAAATCTGGGATTTCCTTGAGGATCTATGCAAAGAGTATTAGCAAATCACGAGAAATAAACTCCAGGTTTGCGTAGAGAAATATGAATCGTTTTCCATGATAACTGGAGAATCTATCATACAGATAGAGGCAGGCTCGGTTCAACTCTATTGTCAGCGAGTTATCAGCTTTGGGGCCGCTCATACCCAGTCGCTGAACTGAACGCAAAGTTCTTGGTACCTATGCCAAGGGAGGATCGATTCATAAAGGTCACAACCTTAAAAGAACTTGACCTCTCGAAGATGCCAACAAAGGATGTGTTTGCCTCCTAGTGAGCACATGAGTTCGATTTGGCTCGAATAAACGAGCATGAGGCAAAGAAGACTACCTAGCAATCATTAAAGCTGGAGGATGCTGCTTTGTTTGTTAAAAAGAAATTCTTGCCTAGAAAGCAGTCTAAGCCGCAGTATACAGCTCTTGTAGCTGTGCCAGTCAAGAAGTCATCTACCTCGACTGAGAAAACCCCAGCTAGCACCATCCAAGAGCTGGAAAAGCAGGTGAGAGTGCTGACAAAAAGCTTGAGAAAGGCAAGCTGAAGGCTCAAGCTACTAATGAAAAGAAGTCCAACAAGTCGCAATTCCAAAGGCGACAACAACAGACATGCTTTCAATGTAACTCTCCTAACCATCTAAAAATTGACTGTCCGCATATTGGAGAGGATGAAAAAGCGAAGCTGAAGAAGAGCTTCCAAACAAGGGTCTCAAAAGATTATGTCGAGGCCATGTTGACAAAGACTGAGATGCTTAACGTTGCATATAGTGATGACGTCCTTGAGTCAAATTCCAACAGCAGCTTTGATGATGAGGAGCGGCTCTTAGCCTTCATGGTTGACATTCGGGGCAGATGATGAAACTACTTTAACCTCAATTGAGGATGAGGTAACTTAGTCTTCCCTAGCTTTACATGTGCCTGATCACGAAAATGAGGACTTGGAGTCATGTCATTCTGACTATGAGGACCTGACATTAGAATCTCTTTTAGATGATTTTAAATATATGTGCATGCTGCAAAGCAAAATCACGCATGAAAATGCTTCTTTAAAGGAGCAAATTTTAAAATAGTTGAGCTGGAAAGTGCTCAGTCACTAAAAGCTGTCGCAAAAAAACGTAGGGTGGATAATTCAGCTCTCACAGATGAATTGGAAACCCTAAAGACCAAAAACCTTGAGCAAGATAAAATATTTGCATCTTTTAATAAAAGCTTGAGAGATTTAGAGCATTTAATCAGCATTCAAAATCATGCATTGAAAAATGTGGGTCAGGTATTCTCCCAGTAAAAACACAAACTGGCCAGCCGTCTAGGCCAGCTGCAGTTCCTAAAGCTGCATAGTTGAAAAAAAGTCACCTGACTGTAAAGCTAGCTGCCATCCCGAAAGCTGTAAAGTCAAGGAAAACACAACTGCCTACCCCAACTGTGCGAAAAGGAAGTTTGAGATGCCACAGTGCTGCTAAGTCAGACCGGAGACCCTCAACCAGCCAACATTCTCAAGGGACGAGACTCAGTTATGCTAAGTACAACCGATAGATTGAGAGAACCAACCGTCAAGAGCTAGGATATCAATCCAAGAAACTCATGATAGTTGTCTGAAGATCAGAATCTTGAGATTATGTCAAGAAGCCAGTTCCAACAAGGAACCATGCTTTCAAACATGACTTCCACACATGAGCACAGTTTAACAAAAAGCATCATGATTGTGTGTATTATAACTTAAGGACGAAAAGGAAGGCAGTGTAACAAAGTGCCCAAAAGGTCAATGGTCTTAAAATTAAACAAGTATGGATCCCGAAAGGGTTCATCAACCTACTGACCCTCAGGACCCAAAGTAAGATGGGTACCTTAATCATCCTCTCTGTACTACATGTCACAGAAGAAGTGAGCCAACCGCGAAGAAAACAAGCTGAGTTGTGGATCTTGGATAGCTGCTACTCATGTCATATGACTGGGATCAAGGATATCATCTCAAAGATCAAGCTAACTAATGGTCCATTAGTCGTATTCGGGGACAACTCCAGAGGAAGGATCGTTGTAACTAGGACAATGGAGATCAATGGAGTAACCCTCAACAGTGTCTCACTCGTAGAAAACCTCAAGCACAACCTAGTGAGCATCAGCCAACTTGGAGAGCATGGATTCAAGACGGTATTCGCCAATGACGAGTGTCTGATCAAGAATTGCATCTCCAAGGAAATCATCCTCTGAGGCATCAGAAAATGAGGACTTTACATCATTGACTGGAATAACGAGAGTCCCAGCTCGTGTCTGGTTTTAAGAAGTTTGATGGAGACCAGCTGGATTTGGCACAAGAGGCTTAATCACCTCAACTTCAAGACCATCAATTATCTAGTAAAGCATAATTTGGTCGAAGGGTGGAAAGTACATAAAGACTTCATTTAAAGGGAAAGTTGTCAAGCCTAGCACGTCTCGAGTACTGGAGCTTCTTCATATGGATCTTTTCGGGCCGATTACTCCCCAGTCAGTCGGTGGGAAGAGCTTTACCACAGTGGTGATTGACGACTTCTCAAGGTATACTTGTGTGGACTTTATGCGGAGCAAAGCTAAGGTGAAGATGGTGCTACTAGAGCTGATCTTGAAGGTTCAGAACGAGAAAAGTTGCAAAGTCGTCAGGATCAGAGCAAACAATTGGACGGAGTTCTGCAATGGTCCAATTGTGGATTTTTGCGCGGATAATAGGATCAGTCATGAGCATTCAACTCCGAGGACTCCGCAGCAGAATGGTCTTCTTGAGAGAAGGAACATAACTTTGAAAGAAGCTGCGATGTCTATGTTATTTGAGGCCAAAATTGGACAAAGCTATTGGACTGAAGCCATCAGCACAACTTGCTACACTCAGAATCATAGCTCCATCAACCTATGACTCAACAAAACACCTTATGATGTGTACAAGGGTCGTAAGCCTTCTCTGACCCATCTACGTGCATTTGGTTGTCCATGTTATATTCACAACAATGGGAAGTCCAAGTTGAATACAATCTCACCTAAAGCTGGTGAGTGTGTATTCATGGGATATGGATACCCCTCTCATAAGGCGTTTAGGGTATTCAACAAGACAACCCTTCTAGTGGAAATAACATGCAATGTTATTTTTTATGAGTCTACTCGAGTGCGCATGAACACTGCAGAACTGACCTTGAGCTGTCCAGAAGCCGATGAAGCTAAAGTTCAGTTAGGTAATACCCGAGGTAAGCAACTAACTAAACCAGCTAGGCATACATCTGGGACCACAATTCAAGACTCAGCTTCCTCAGCCAGAGTCCAAATGACTGAGAAGGTCTGTGATGCAAAAGTTCTCGCTGAGACCTTAAAAGAAACAAACATTCAAGGTTCAACTGAAATAGATGGAACCACTATTCAAGTTGGAGGCCCAGCTAAAGATAGCACCGTAATAGTTAATTCAATTCCAGTTCAACCTAGCTTAGCTGAGGAGCCAGCTGGATCTTCAGCTGAGATAGAAAATGCAATTGGAACCCCAGTTCTTCAAGAAAGAACTGCGATGAAGACAGCCACTGGAACCCCAGCTCTAGGCGAGAGAGCTGTGACGAAGGAAGCTATTGGAACCCCAGTTCTTGGAAGAAGAACTTTGATGTAGGAGTTCATCTCATCCAAAAACTAGGTGGACGTTCCAGTTGCAGCTGCTCAACTTCATCCCTCCGACGCCCTGCTCATTCCAGTTAAAGTGAACCAACCACCTTACTGCCTTAGAAATCATCCAACTGAAGATATATTAGATGACCCAACTAATCCAGTCCACACAAGATCATGGGAAACGTTCTTCACGTGCTTTGTTTCTTAGATAGAGCCTACCGAGATAGAGGAAGCCCTAGCCTTCTCCGACTAGATCACGTTTTTGCAAGAGAAGCTAGCTGAGTTCATCAGGAATAATGTTTGGTACCTAGTGGATCGTCCAACCCATCAGCTAGTAATTGGTACCAAGTGGGTCTTCAAGAACAAACGAATCGAAAATGGATTACTAACCCGCAACAAAGCTCGGCTGGTAGCAAAGAGATATGTGAAGTGCGAAGGAATTGATTATGAGGAGACCTTTGCCCCAGTTGCTAGATTAGAAGCTATCAGGTTGTTCCTAACTTATGCAACTCACCACAACTTCATCGTCTATCAAATGGACGTTAAGAGTGCTTTTTTCAATGGAGAGTTGTCCGAGGAAGTCTATGTGGAACAAAAACCTGGGTTCGAGCAAAGTCACAAGGTGTACAGGGTGCGGAAAGCCTTGTATGGTCTAAAACAAGCTCCCAGAGCTTGCTATGAGACCTTTTCACAGTTTTTGCTGGAAAATAGATTTCAGAAAGGGAAGATCGACAGGATTCTCTTCCACATTGAAGATGATCGGAACATGCTTTTGGTCTAGATCTATGATAATGTTATCATCTTTAGATCCATAAATCCAGCTTTGTGCGAGAAGTTTGTCCAGATGAGTATGATGGGAAGGATGTCATATTTCCTAGGGCTACAAGTCAAGCAGATGCCTGAGGGTATATTCATCAATCAGCAAAAATACACCCGCAAGCCGATCAAAAAGTTCTGCCCTGGAAAGACTAAGACCCTAAGAATACCAATGAGCACGAGTGCCCAGCTAACACACGATGAAGATGGAGAACCAGTTAATCCTACAGCTTACAGAGGAATTTTATGATCCCTGTTGTACCTGACTACCAACTGTCTAGATATCAGCTATGTAGTTGGAGTGTGTGCGAGATTTCAAGCCAATCCGAATAAATCGCACATGGATGCAACTGTAAGTATTGTCCCTTATTTAAAGGGAATTGAAACCCAGACTTTGGTATCCTAGAGATGATGGTTTGGATCTGAAAGATTATTCAGATTCTAATTTTGAAGGTTGTAGAATCGACAGGAGAAACACCAGTGGAACTTGCCAGTTTCTTGGTCATAAACTAATCTCGTGGTTTAGCAAGAAACAACACTTAGTCGCCATTTCAACAGCCGAAACTAAGTTGCTAGAGCTAGACATGGTAGCTGAAGAATAGGTAAGTAGAAGAATCGCTAAGTCCAAGCTGTCAGTTGTTAGCTATACTGACCATAGCTAAAGGGTAACTGAGTCCAAGCTCTCGGTTATCAAATTATACTATGAAATTAAGTTTGCATTAGTCAGCTGAGACCAAGCTCTCAGCTGCGAACTAAGTACTAGCCGATGATACTATTGGTTATTAGGTTGATCACTCAATAACTAATCAGTTGTCATTTACTAACTGGGATGACAGCTGAGCCCAAACTCTAAGTTGTGTGTAAAAGTTTTAAGGTTTTAGTAAGTCGGATCTAGAGGGTTTGAGTCCAAGCTCTCAGTCATTAAGGTCATTTATTCAGGAGAAATATATGTCGAAGGGCATTAATGTCTTTCGACTTTATGTTATTAATTTTAAAATTTGAATGTCATTAATGCACATTAAATGCGACTGGTGACCAGTTGAAGAGGAGATCCAGTAGGAAGCTGCCATGTGGAAAGTGGCTAACACAATCCGACGTGCCAAGAACCGCCTTCTCGCATGACCTCAGCTGATGAATCCTGTTTGTTCAATCCTACTCTATGGTTAGCATCCTAGCTGTTGATGGATTCAAATGTTGATATGAAAGGAAGATCAGCATGTACAATCATATTTTTCGATCCTCTGCATTCCTAACCTTTCTTTTACAAAAATCCATTAAAACTCTATCTTGCGTGAAGCCTTCAGGGCGGTAAGGTACTTCTAGTGGTGCTCTCAGTAGATTGCGAGGAAATGATGGTCCTCCTAGCAAGAATGGGGCTCACATTCTGGAGGAATGAGAAGCTGTAGTTGTGAACCTAGATTGGCCATGATCAGACAGGCCACTGAAGAAGGGGGAAGTACATAAGCATATCAATGCTATCATCTCCCATTGTTTGACAACGGGCTTGGAAGATCTACCACCTACGATCCTCGCCACGGACAGAAGTTTGGATCGTAGCCCACTAGATATAAAGATATAACTAGATATAAAGATATAACTCACTAAAATTCGTCCAA
>AYJT01032684.1:0-14774 GCA_001278415.1 Ocimum tenuiflorum | reverse complement strand
CACCTTGTCGGGCACATCAATGTCGAACCATGAAGGGTCGAGTATCGATACCAGATCGAACCTCGATACCTTATCGAGCACATCGATGCCGAACCACGATGGGTCGAGTATGCTGATCCATGGAGGATTGAGTCTCAACTTCACAATTTTCTACAAAAGAATTCAACCTTAAACGATACATGCAAATATGCACGACCCACGACCCACGACACTTACAAATACGAACGTGGGCAATACTCGACCCATGAACCACATATTAAACTATAAGGTCCCGATACAGTGATTCATATTTCGCAGAGCGAGATCAATAAAAATGCATCAAACATCAAACCATCCTGACACTAGAACAGAGTGCGCTTTCTCACTATAAACTAAAGTATGATTTCGAGCTTCGAGCTCCGTTTGTGAAATGAATTGTGCAACATGCTTTTGTTTTGACTGTGATTGTCATGGCCGGAAAATGTTTTGTTGGAATGTTATCTGCTTAAATGAGTATCAGAATGGGTCGTGGTGCGTGAGCGGTCGACTTTCATGGTGCGTGAGCGGCCAGTTAGTTTTTAACGATCGGGTCTTAGTGGTAATTTAAGTCCACTAAGGTTGGTGCACTCAGTGATGCTCACCAGCGAGGATGTATTCCTCCTGAGATGCATCGT
The DNA here is from genome assembly GCA_001278415.1 of Ocimum tenuiflorum. Classification (NCBI taxonomy): domain Eukaryota; kingdom Viridiplantae; phylum Streptophyta; class Magnoliopsida; order Lamiales; family Lamiaceae; genus Ocimum; species Ocimum tenuiflorum. The sequence goes on along the minus strand of AYJT01032684.1, from coordinate 14,121 downwards.
GCTCAGCGAAGAAGGCCTGCGTCCTGGTTCACATCAAACATATATGCAACTCTATGGTAAAAAAGGTGGTGATAAACTGCTTTATGCGCATGAGGTGGTTTTCTAAATTAAAACCCTTGTGTGTCATTTTATTGTATGACATGACATATCAAAATTATGTATGTATAATTTCGGCACTGTGTTCACTGAGTATTCCCGTACTGAGCCCTGCATGTATTTCTAAATGTGCAGGTTGTGATGCGGAGGGAGGCGAGCGACGCTGAGTTGAACCGAACCCTCGAAGCACGCCCGAGGTGCATATCGTCATATATGCATCCGTGCCACGTAATAATATCTGCTGCCATTCTTATAACTCTGACTTTGTAAACCGGTCTATTTTATAATCATTTGTTGACACCTCGATGTCAGGGTCTTTGCCGTCATGTATTTCTCCAAACTTTTTTCTATGTATTGTATGATTCTCTTAGGTTAAACACTTCGATATACATTTCTTGACACGTTACGAATCAAATTATCCCCACCCCAAGTCGTGTCCCGGCGGACCGGCTCCCTCGAGGAGGTCGGGGCGTGACATCATGTTCTACTATAAATACGAACACAAAATTCATTACATACATGAGAAATACGGTTTACGTTAGTGTTTTAAATTTCCAAATCACAAAACTATCTAAAATACTAATAGAACAACTAATGAAACAGGCTGAAGTTATTTTGACAACTTATAACGTCTGGTTTAAGGTCACACACATCAACTCGTAGCTCTGAAACTACATTAATTCAAAAGGGATTAAACACAACTCTCCATGTATAAAATTTACTTCTCAATTTTTTAATTAGAAAATTAATCCACAATCGCTTAAACCATTCAATTGGTCCAAATTAGATCTAAACGAGACCCACTTTATTAGATATTCTTTGACATTGCCGCATTCAGATAAAATGGCCACTTATCTGTTCCAAGTATAGGCCCAGGTTATAGGTTATTACAGCCCAAAACGGTATTTCTTCATTGTGGAAGTGTATCTTTGCATAAACTTCTAACTGAATTACATTGTCAAAAATCAGAATATATAATTAAACAAATATCGCGGCAAAATTACATTGTCAAACTATTGAAAAATGATTTGTGTGAGATCGATTCAATTTTTTATTTGTCATGTAATTTTGCATGTTCAACAACTTATCTGGTGTTGGAAAAACCGATAAGAAACGTTCAATTTAAATAGTGTTTATATTTGAGATACAATTTAAAACGGACCTTATACACAATATAATTGAATATTAGGCCACAATAATTCCGTAAATGACTAATGTCACCTATCATTATCACGTAATCAAGGAATTTAAAAAGTTTTCAATGAAAAATCAACTCACGGTGACAGTTGACCAATAATCGACACACCTCATGTGATTCGATCATTGATATAAATAATCAATTGTTGTAAAATTATAAGAGTGATTAAATAAGTGATGGTAAAGACATGAATGAAAACATATAAAGTAAAACTCGCGTTTTATTTTTTTATTTGTAATTTTTATTTATCAGTCTGAATTAACCACTACTTATTTATTTTACTCGCTCGATCCAACCTCAAATTTAAAAATATAGTATTATCATAAATCTCATCTTAATATTTATACTAGTCTGCTACCCGCGTGATGCGCGACGTTTATAAAATTTTTTGTATATACTTGTGCATATAATTATGTGTGTAAAAGCATTTTGGTATAGAAACATTAAAACAAACATGTTTATTAAGCATCATCATGGTATTAAAAATATTGTTCTGGATACATTTCAAGTATTATTGAAAACATATAAGTACATGAAACTGATTCTAAAAGTATCATTTTTCTAGTTTCATTTTGATTTTTGAATCGGCCACCTTGGTTGAGGTTGAAAATTCATCGATAATGTTTTCTTAAGGGACTCCAATAAATCATTTTTTCCAGTGGTATTGTCTGCCGGTGATCATGTTAATGGGTTTGATAATGAAGATCCTTTCTCATCCATAAAATCAGAGCTTGTTAGAATGGATGATAAATCAAGTTCTTTGTCCTTAACAACATGATGAAGCATCTTAATATTTATATCGTAATTCTAACCTATGACCTAATATTCACGGAAAAATTATTTAACCATTTGCGCCCTGAGTTAGTAGTCACTTAAACAAACCATGTCTAAATCGTGACTCTCTTGCGATTGAAACTACTTTATAATTTTTTTTTTAATAAACTAACTCTCTTGCGACTCAAACTACTTTAATAAAATTTTGATGATAAAAAAATGAAACATTTTTTTTTTAAATTGAAGGCTAAACCGTCCTCTTCTTCAATCGATTTTATAGTCTACGTAATCTCGTGACAACCTGTTTACTAATTAGTGTATGATTTATTGACTTTATATTTTTGAAGAACTAACTATGATTGAACAATATTATCTTATTTGTAACTTTTTTAATAGGATTTTTGTTCCATAATTTATCTTTTGTATATTTAATAATAATTGAAATTGATGTTTATTTAGATTGTTCAATTGATTGCATTTATAATAGTATAATTAATATATAGTTTTGTAAAGAAATTATACAAGTGAAAGAAAGGGTAAAAGATGCGTATATTTGTTGACCCAACGGGCTAGCCTGAAAATTGGAGGGTTAAGGTTAGGGTTAGGATTTTTTAGCCCTAAGAAGTTTCCAACCCGTTTAACCCGATCGAAAAACCACTAGTCCGATAGGATTAGCCCGAAATCTGATGGGCTGGCCCGATTAACATCCCTAAATTCATATCTATTGTATATATAAAAGAATGTGAGATTGCACAGTAGCAATTCCCACTCAATCTACAATTTTTATTTTTATTTTTTGTCAATTTTTTCCCCAAAAATAACAGAAATAGACGGCTCAAACAAATAAAAAGAAAGAATTATGGGTGGGGCCACTAAATGAGCAATTTTATAAGTGCACCAATTTATTGATGATTTTTCAATAATAACTTGAAACTGTTATCGTATTGAACCGCGCAATGTGTGGGTATAAATCTTGGTAATAAGAGATTTGTCCATTCAAATTTATTTGCAAAAATAGTTATTTACATCAAAACGGCAGAAAAAAAGAAAAAAAAAGAGATGACAGGTAGACCCCGTCCATCTCATAGAGGTCCCATCTCGGTGCGCCTCGTGCAGTTGTAGCCTGTACAGTTGTAGCTCCACTTATTTATAAGTTTACTCCGACAATTTTTCTCATTTTTTTAAATGGACCAGAGCAACTCAAAAAATCCATTCAAAATTGTTACGCTGTCACACAGCAGAAACAGCAAACTCAATTTCATCCTGAATTTGATTCAAGTGCCAAATTCACACCATTCATGACGGATAGTCGATAAAGAGACGGTTATATTCGCCGCTGCTGACGGACTCTGTTCTCCCGGCGTTTGTCTTTCGACGTTGATCGGGCGGTTTTTTCCGTTACAATTTCGCATTCCGCCAAAAATCCGAAACCCTAGGTTCGTCAAAGCACTGCTCGTGTACTGATCAGCTTTTTCTTAAACGGTTTTCTAGCTGTTTTGTTTTCTGATCGTTATTTTCACTCTGGTGTTGTGATGCCGTTAACAAATGCCTCAGATTTCGCATCTAGAAATCATTTTAGTTGATATTTTAGCTTGAAGGCATTCCGTTAGTTAAGATTTTAGCCTGAAAGCAATTCTGGTGAAGTGGCGTTTGTTGTTTTGGTCATTTGGTGTTAGAAGCTTTTCGATTGGAGAAATTCAAGTACTTATCAATGCTGTTCAGGTTGTATGTTTCATTTTTTCTTCATTGTGTTGTATCCAACCTTAATCCTATCCAATCAGGCCTTTGTCAGACCGTGCTATTCACTAAACCTAGCAATCATTTATCATTATTTTAGAAGTGCGGCAATCCACAACGGTGTAATGAAAGTGAAGGGCCTACGACAATGACGGAACGCCCTGTTCTTCCCTTGCATTTTTTTTTTTGGAATAATTTAAAGTTGCAACTACTTGATCCATGCTAGCGTATTACTGTTGTCTTATATCGCAATGTATATTTGTATGATAATATTTATTTAATTTTCTGTAATCTGTGCATATAGATTATTGCATCACGTTACACTGAACGGGCCAATTTGAATTTTCGAGACAACAACTAATCTTGGAATGGTGCAGTTTCTGATATTCATACAAGTCCATATTCTCACTTTATAACTGCTGAACAGAACCACAAGTTACTTCATCTGTATAGGGAGACTTGGGATGTTATCATCCTTTCTCCTCAACTCATGGTCAGAGAGATTAAATACCAGACTTTTTTCTCTGCAGCACAAATTCCCGGGTCAAATACTTTTGGGCATAAGGAACAAGTCCTCATTGTTTGAATAAAAATCAAGGTGTTAAAAGATTTAACAATATAACATAGGGGAAATCATGAAGCAGACATCAGAGAAGAAATTTCCTATTGCTGCTAAAGATTACAAGTTATGCGAGGAAGTTGGAGAAGGTGTCAGTGCTACTGTTTACAGAGCTATATGTTTACCAATTAATGAGAGCGTTGCAATCAAAGTTCTTGATCTTGAGAAGTGCAACAGTGACTTGGTATGTCGTTTTATTTTACTAAGCTAATCAAGGGGAATATCCTCTTTTGTAAAGTCTTAGTGCTTAAAGTCAGTAGCAGTCTGACTCTTTGATCATTTGTGCCACTTGATATTTGTTGAGTTCATTGGTATGAATTTCCAGCCTTTTCATCTCCTTATGTTCCTTGAGTCTGAATTTCATTGTTTGCATATTTTCTTGCCATCATGCACTAAACGAGTATTCGGTTTGGTTCTTCGTTTGCATATGAATATTTTTTCTGTGTACCAGAACTTATTAAAGTACCCATAATTTCATGCATATTTATATGTTTGAACAGTTGAAAATATGAATAATATGGAAAGCTTAAAATCATGACTATATGTCTAGCTTACAGAAACTCGATTATCATCGAATTATTTGACCTTTTCAGTTTGGTCAAATTTCTGAATCTATGATTAAGAAGGAGCAGAAATTGGGTGTACGATTGGGTCAGAAGGAGAAACTTAAAGTACTATTTTGTATCAGCTAAGTGTATTCATGAAGAAAGAATATTAAAAGATATATCATATACCATACAGATTATTGTAAGGGAAAAAGGAAATGAAGATCCTGAAAATGCACAAATAAGGAGCACCTGAGGGCACAAGTCCTTGATTATTGGGATTTTGTGCCTACTCCAGTTCTAGGCATGGCTAAGTTGACAATATTTTGCAGGGAGACTTACTCCAGTTGACTGTTAAATATCGTTACATTGGCACACTTGTAATTTGCTGCTGCTATATATTCCCTCTCTCTTTTAATTCTTTCCTGCTGGGTTATAAATGAACAGGATGGCATCCGACGAGAGGTACAGACAATGATTTTGACTGACCATCCAAATGTATTGAAAGCACACTGCTCCTTCACCGTGGGTCATAGCTTATGGGTTGTGATGCCATACATGGGAGGGGGATCTTGCCTTCATATTATGAAATCAGCCTATCCAGAAGGTTTTGAGGAGCCTGTTATTGCAACAGTATTGTATGAGGTTCTTAAAGCTCTTGTGTATCTTCATGCGCATGGACATATCCACAGAGATGTTAAGGTATGTCATATGAATCTCTAATTCTCTAATCTTTCAGTTTCCTTCACCAACATTTGAACTTGGCATCTTCATCATTTTAGATCATCAAGGAGCCATGTGCTTTGTGGCACATGGTTGATGTGCTTTTTTCTCCAGTCATTTGTTTCTTCTCTTCTTACCTTAAGATGAAACCTTGTTACTTCTTTTGTCTAATTTTATTCTTTGTTATATATTGCAGGCCGGCAACATATTGGTTGATACCAACGGTGCTGTCAGATTAGCGGACTTTGGGGTAGCTGCTTGCATGTTCGATACTGGTGATCGTCAGCGTTCAAGAAATACTTTTGTTGGAACCCCATGCTGGTAAAGTATCCAGCGTGAAAGACAATTATTGTTTTTAAAGTACATAAATTTCCAATGCAGTTCAGTGCTTTGACTTGTTAATCTGTTTCTCTTTGATCAGGATGGCTCCTGAAGTCATGCAGCAGTTGCATGGATATGATTTTAAGTGAGGATCTGCTGAAGAATTTCTATTTTATATATTTCATCAATATAGTTGTGTTTCTCAATTATTGATGTGCACATACTATTTTGCTATGACAGAGCAGATATCTGGTCATTAGGAATAACAGCACTTGAACTTGCTCATGGTCATGCACCATTCTCCAAGTACCCGCCGATGAAGGTTGGGAATCACTCACATTTTCTTGTATCTTGCTTTTGCTTTTGATATGCAGCAAAGTCAGTCCATACCTTCTTCTGTTGTACAAAAATGCAGGTTCTGTTGATGACTTTACAAAATGCACCACCTGGGCTGGACTACGAGAGAGACAAAAAATTTTCTAAGGTTCATATTGTTTTAGGGAAATTCTGATGTTGAATCTTATATATTGGTGCTGAAGTACACAATTTTGCAGTCTTTCAAAGAGATGGTTGCTGCTTGCTTGGTAAAGGATCCCAAGAAACGCCCAAGTTCTGAAAAGCTTTTGAAGCACCCTTTCTTCAAGCATGCTCGGTCTGCTGATTATTTGTCTCGTACTATTATCGAGGGCTTGTCCCCTCTTGCTGAATGTTTTAGGATGCTTAAGGTCTCGTGCATACCCTATTCCTGTGCTTGATTTCTTTCCTTGTTACATAATCTGAATTTAGCTTAATTACTTTAATTAGTATGTCTGTAAGAATCGTTTGAATTTTTCAGGCTAAAGAAGCAGATCTTCTTGTACAGAATAAGTCATTATATGGGGACAAAGAGCAACTATCACAGGTTATCTTGAAACCTCTATTTACTTTTGTGGAGATGTAATTTACGCAGACCAGCCTCCGTGGATTTTAGTCTTATTTTAAAATGATAAAACCAAACAAAAAGTTGCTGTAGGAAGTCCCTTAAGAATTACTGCCAATATCCAACATTTCAGCCAATGAACCTGAAAATCTAGAAGTTGAACCTTAGAGATTAGAATGATATGTTCTGTACACATTTCAGACGTGCATATTTCTGAATTCCCATGTAGATTTCTAAGTTGACAATTTGATATTATATGTTGGAAATTTGAAATTAGTCATGGTGCATATACCATGAATGAAGATTAATGGTTAAGACTCGGAAGAATCATTATAACATGTGATAAACCTATGGTGATTATGATCAGCCTTTATTTGTAAGGTTGCTTATTGGTCTCCCTACGCTGCATGTAATTTTTATTTTTCATCATAATTTAAAGAAAAGTGGACACCTATGGTCGAGATGTCTGAGCGAAATCACAATTTTTTCCCCAGAAACTATTGTAATTGTATTTTTGAAATCTTCATCATGATGTGTTGTTATGTGCAGCAAGAGTATATTCGAGGTGTCAGTGCATGGAATTTCAATATGGAGGATCTGAAGAATCAAGCTTCCCTTGTAGGCATTCTATCAACTGATATTTTGGTCAATTTTAACATGTGATTCACCTAAGTTTCTTTTTTGCTGATTCCAGATTCAAGATGACCCTACTTTAAGTCCAGAAGACTCAAGTGTGAGCTGGAAACACGTTGAGGGTCAGAATGATGTTGGTTCGCCAGGGGAAAGGATTTACTCTGGTCAGCCTAACAATTCTGATAGTGCATCTCTATCAGAAGTATGAGAAGTTACATGGTTTATCAATATGAACATCATTTTCCCTTTAGTTCACCTTTTGTCATCTGTATAATTTATTTCTTATCCTTGTAGGATGAGCTAAATGACATTGATGATTTGGAGAACTCCTTTGCTGCATTTCCTATAAAACCTCTGCGGGCTCTCAAGTAAGTCGCTTATATCTCTTCATCCTGATAACATCTGCTTTCATTTTCGAGCCACCTCAATCCTTCAACATTTATGTCTTATCTCTTGCTAGTTGCTAGCATGCCAATGTTGGATGGTACCATAATCTGGCATATCCAATACATTTTTCTAAGATAGGCATGCCAATCATTTATTCTTCACGATACAGTATTATCTCTGTGCATTTGTTAGCAAACACTATTTTCTGTGTGCAATTTTTAAACGAAAAATTTGCTTTCAAAAAATGCTCCGAATTTGAGTTGTCAGGTTATGTGTATAAGATAAGCCCACTTGAATAAAATAAAAAAACTTGCTCACCTGAGTTTTTCCTGTTGTTCGGACTCGTTTACGGTATTGATGAGTCAATTTTGTTATGAAGAGACCTACTGAAGGCTTCTATTGAATGCAGAGGTTGTTTTGATGTACGTGAGGATGACAATGGTGCTGGTAGTCCAAGTTCAAGAGATTCCGTCCATATAGACTCTGAACAACAAAGTCAACAACAGCCATTGACAACTGCTGTAGATCAAGAATTGGGAAGAGATGATGCCAGAGATTCTCGTCAAAGTGGCTCTCTCTCATACTCTGTTGGTGCAGAACTTAAAAAATTTCCCAGCTGCTCCGTGCTGCAAGATAACAACTTCTCTACTAGAAGGTTTGTTGGTAATGGAGACAGGTATGCATTCTCCTCTGGTTAGAGCAAACAATTCTGTTTTCAGGAAGTAAAATGATGTCTTCTGTTCATAGTTAAAAAGAGGATGGAACACTGATCACCTCCAAAGAATACTTAACTACTTGTTTCTCTGTAAAAACTGTTCTTAATGTCTATTTATTGCTTCTAACTTTATTTTGACCTTAAATTAGTTATTGTGGAATTATCTATGTCATACATACAGTATTTTGTCTTGCAACTTTTCCAAATATCCTTCCTTTTCTCTTTTAATTTTCTTCCAATGCGCTGAGGATCACGATTGAGGGCTGGGGTTGTAGGGGCAGGGTTGTTTTAGGGAAGTTAGGGTCGCTTGAATGCATTTATGTTATTTTTCTGGTCCATCTTATTTTGTTGTTAGAAATTAAGTATGTTTAACTGGCTGTATAAAGGAAGTTCTGAAATTTAAAATGTTCTTTAATAGAAGATTCAGAACTGTTCTACAATGAGGACTTTTTTCATAACTCACAACTATATTTATACAAAGATAATCCAGTAACCTTGCTGACAAATTTGGAAATTCCTATGTAGAAACTTGCTTATTCCTAAAGGTTTCCTGAATATCTATCTTGGCTGCTTGGTTTAGAATTCGAAGGAATGAATCAAAACTGATTAGATATGTGGCATTTTGCACACATATAATTTACTGTATTCATAGCTGTATGCCTATTCACGGTTTCAGTGGATTGGCTTATAATATGATTTTATTTTTTATGAAGAGAATACATGCAACCGAGGTGGCAGATGGAGCGAAATTGTAGTGGTCCACTGCAGGCTCGTCAAAAAAAAGATTTCAGTTATTCTACACCTGGTAATATATAGAGTACGAATCAGCTGAACTTTCTATTTTGTTCTTTTTATATCAAATACTCATGCTTCAAATATTTTAAACATCAATTTAGGAGAGGATGCAGCAGAAGGGGCTGTCGTAGAGCGCAGAGGGCGTTTTAAAGTTACTTCTGCGGATGTGAGTCTCAAGGTATCAATTTTCAGCAACCCTATAAGGTTTGCTGTACTCGCAAAAATAAATGTGTGTTGCATCTAGCAGACTTTACTTGATATATAATAAGCTGTCAGTTAGTCGTTTCCTCAAATGCTCGTTTCATCTTAAAATAATTTTTGTAGACCATTATTTATACTCCCATAGATGTGATTCCTTTCTAGTATCTAAACCATCAAGGTGGATAAATTCATAAATATCTTCAAATCCTTTTGAATTATTATTACACATAAACGTAAGAAATAGTACATGTAATTGACTAGGATCTATATTCTCTGACAGAGTGAACTAATCACTCAATTCTGATTATGGATAACTTGGTTATACTCGACCTCTGTTTTCAGTTTCTGTTTTTGTAACCATCACGTTTCTTTTCCTATCCAGGATCCCATAAACCACTCGAACTCAACTTCTGTTAGTTCCAACTCAACAACTCCGAGTATGTCAGCTGCTTCAGTTCTCCCATCATTGCAGTGCATGTTGCAGCTGAATACAATGGAAAGAGTAAGCTCCGCTCAACTCATAACACTTATTTTCCATCGTCTGTTGTTGATATATCCACATTCATCTTATCAGGAAACAGTCCTTAAAATGGTCGAGTTTGTGGAACAAGTCTCGGGTAATGTCTATTTATACACGATCCCAATGATACAGTTTTACCCTTCTGCCCGAGGTTAACATTTTGCAGTGCAGGAAATGCCAGCGAGTCAACAGAGATGGGAATTACTGACCTTTCACAGGTAGAATTGCTTGCAGTGAAATTTTGACTAATCTATATATTTGTACAATATAATTAGAATTTTTCAAGAATTATAAAAATTTCATTTCTCTCACAAAAACATTGCATCATCACACATATGAAGAAATATAATTTCTGTCATGAAAATTATATTAATTTTCAAATTTATCGCGTTTTTTAGATATCACATTTAAAAACACATTCTTTCATTATTTTTGTTAATGCAATTTTATTTGTATTAAAATAACAATTAAATAAGTAATCATCAAGAAACAGAATAAAGTTTCGTAATATTATTTCTCTTTCAATAAAAGCATCAAATAGTCGAATATTTCTTAAAAGTATTAAAATAATTAATAGTGAAACCCTAGAATATAAATAATAATTTAGTGTATTTTTAATGTTAAAATTATATTATAAATATAAATTTTGGTTCCCAAAATTTTGAACCTAACTTTACCATAGAGAAAAATAACCGAACCAAATTTAGTGATTAACCAAAAGTATTTAACATCTACAATTAAGTGATTAATCAAAAGTATTAAAAAACATGAAAGAAAAGTATAATTATATATATTCTTGGACAATCACTGCATACAAATACTTATGATTTTATTAGTTATAAAGTGAAGCATCATTCATTAGGTATTTTTTTGGAGTGTAAAACTACTCATTCATAATAAGCAGTTGTGATGAATTGTGTTGTTTCTGCAGATTATCCCTAGTTCAATTAAGGAGCGCGAATTGCAAGCACAAGTGATTCAAATGCAACAAAGGTATGACGCAAAAAATAAAAATAAAAAACAGACAATGCAACATGTGATATAATGTTACACCATTCTGAATCAATTTTCAACTGTCAGCATCGGGAGCCTTGTCGAAGAACTGCAGAGACTCAAGGCCAAAAATTCTCAGGTTTGTCTTTGTTTCTTATAGCGAATTGAGATCTATTAGTTGACAATTGATGTCTCATTTTGCATTCCATACCATGCTTGGAAAATTCGGGAAAATAAATCTCATTACAGATATCTTCCAAAGTTTCCAAATTGAAACACGCCGATCATAACTCATCATGATAACATGTTGCAGTTGAGCGCTTATATTCATCATTTTGGTTAAACTGTATATGCATTGTTCCTCCTCATCGCTTGCAGTTGGAACGTAAATTGTTCATGATGCTCAAGAAAGAAAGCACAATACGAGAATAATTATATCAAGATATGGATAGAGGAAAAGAAGGGGAAGGAGGTTATGGATCATCGGTTTTTTGGGTATGTTTTCTCATGTCTGGATCCTCTACTACAATACCTGCTTCATCATCTACATATATGACACATGTAAATTTATTACTTCATTCTTTAAAGTTGAATATAGAGAAGTTTTACACGATGTCATTCTTCTGTATTTGCAATAGAAGATGAAACACAATTTTGTAGTAGAGGATCATATTTGTGTTCTCTTGGGATTTTTCTCCTTTGTATATATAATTTTTGGTGTGCATACTGTTAAAGTATTGTGTGTGTGGCGTTTGTCTAATTAAGCTGAAACATATAGTGCATTAAATAAAACCGAAAAAGTGTCGGCCTGAGGCCTTACAACCATCACAGGGGCATACTGCAGAAACACAAATCACTCTAAGCGGCTAAAGTAAGAAAGAAAAAACTCAACCCTAATATGGATAGTAGCCCCAAGTCCGGACCACAGTATAATCCCGATTAGGTTGGTACCATACTGCTGTACCTCATACCTAGTGCACAATGTCGTAGCCAACTCAACAAGGTTGGCCTTTTTACGCATATACTATCGAGTCGATAAAAAAAATCTATTTAATATCGAAATAAACTCTCATACAGTGATCAAACTCATATGGGAAACTATAGTTTCAATAGGAAAGATAGAATATAGAATCTTGTACACATTTTTCTTGATCATGTGAACCACTTCATCAACAACAAGAGGCGCATCCTGTAACACCTTCTTGTTCCTTGCATACCATAAGTGGTTGACTGTAGCAGCAAGAGCAACAAGTCTACCCTTCTTGACAACTTTAGACCGTACCCGTTCTCGGAGGCACCACTTCAGAGCACTCTCAATCGTAGTCAGCTGTCGACGCATCTTCAACTAATCCTTAATCTTCTGCCACATAGCTCAAATACAACTACAGTTGAAAAAGAGGTGATTAGTGGTTTCATTCTCGAGTCTCGATCTGGACTGATCGTCGACCTCCACCCTCGATCAGCAACGACCCTCATCCTCGATCAGAAGAATCTTGCACAATAGAGTCACGTAAGAGGAAAATTTGTTTGAGAAAAATTGAATCACGTTCGTGTACCGTATGAGACCAAAAATCGACTCTCTCAAGTATTCAACATGGACCCATTGTATCCAAAAAGAGTTGGTCTTCTGTTGGATGTTACAGAGGACCTTCATCATCAAGGCCTTATTCCACGTCTTCAAGTCATGCAGTCCGAGGCCGCCTTCATCCCTAGGTTTACAGACCACTGACCAAGCGATGGGATTCGAATTAGACCCCCAAAGAAACCTACGGATCAGCCTCGTATGCCTATTAATCACTACCGTTGGGATGGGAAGCACTTGAAACCAGTAGTTCTCGACCCCTTAAACCACGGATCGAATCAATTCAGCCCAACCTACCAAAGAGAGAGACGAGCTAGACCACCGCTTCATTAAGACGATGATTGTATCAGTTAAAGGAGAGTATTGATGGTTACGGAGATTGTGGGATGCCAAAAGCACCCCTAAAAACTTGATCGGCCATGCACCCTCCAGAAAACCAAAGAGCTCCTTAAGGGACTATCCTGTCAGCTTAAGAAGACGCACGTGTCAGAGAATTCTGTGTATTCCTTCTCGCGAGGAGCACATCCTTCCACACATTCATTAGGATGTAGAATACAGTTGAAGTCACCCGCTACAAGAGTAGGTTCATCTAAAGCCACATGATTAATCAGAGATTCCCACAAATCTCTACGGACATGCAATGTATTGGACGCATAACACACAAGTTAAAGAAAAGTAACCCTACAATGAATGACTTGTTCCTCAAGAGGACGAACATCCATATCAATGCGGGCAGCGTTCTATAACAACAAAATACAACCAAAAGGTCGAAACTCAAAGTTATTCACATACAACTAACCAGGAAAAAAGTTATTAATAAACTTCTCGAAAGAAGCAGGACGCAATTTGGTTTCCAGTAAAGCAGTCATATTACAAAAATACCTGGTAACCAACTCCTTCACAACAACTTGTTTCCGAGGTGTCTGCAGTCCCTGCATGTTCCAGGTTGTAAAATCATTAAAACTTACCTCCCTTACCCTTGCTGGGAACACACTTCCTCGGGGGACTAGCTTTGTTCCTCCTTGGTGGTACGGACTTGATCCTCTTCGAGGGGAGGGGGTTGATGGCCTTGCTTGATGCGGTCTCAAGGGAATCTTGAGACTTCGACGACGTTTCCAAAGCAGGCTTCCTAGCTAAGACTTGGAACGAATTGTTAGTAGAAATAGAGTCAGATATGTGAGACACCTGATTCGAGCTGGAGCTCTCATTTTCTGAACTCGACCTCTTTCCTCGGACCCCCAGGTTTTTTTTCACCACCGGGGGACTAAGAGCCTCACTCATCTTCCCCGCCTTATTTGAGAGAATCGACGCATGCTGCGGCTCAACACAACTGGGTGTCGACTGCTTCGTATTATTCGAATCG
>AYJT01032665.1:0-15309 GCA_001278415.1 Ocimum tenuiflorum | reverse complement strand
AGAAAGTAGGGTTGGGTGGTGGTCATTATAGTGAATGTATAATTATTTAAGTTGAAGGTTATGATATGGAAGAGTGAGAAATCGATATTTTATTAAATGGTGTAGTTGGATGGTGGTCATTACAGTGGGTATAGTCTAAGCAACTTATGTCATATATATGCACAATGCAATGGATGCATATGCAAATATCGTATTTCTATACATTTACGAGTACATATTTGATCCATTCCCTATTAATACTTAAATATATACACACGCACAAAAATGGCGACTCACATCCTTTATAGCAGGGCTCATAATCTGACCAAAACCGATCAAATCGCCCAAATCAAATTAACTTAGCCGATTTGAGGGGGAAAAAACCTACAATCAATCAGTTTGAAAAATCACAAATCAAATAATTTGATTTGACAAACGATTTAAAACATGAAATCGGTCATTTCGGTCAAACATGTCGCATCTAATATTGCTATTAGAATTATCATTTTTGCTATCATATATTCTTTCAATGATATGTTTCGTGATCTTTTTGTTGTACACTATATTTTGCACTAAACTTTAATTAAAAAAAAAAACTTTGAAGTTCTCATATTTTACAAATGTCTATACATACCATTATTAATATGTAGTTTGTTATTCAAGTTTATAAAATATTATAGAAAAAAAATAAGGCTACAATACAAATAATTAAGTGGACACTCGCATTTTTATTGAAATATTTTCTTAGAGCAATTATATATTTTAATTGATATTTATTTTAAACAATGAAACCAATCAAATTAAATCATATTAATATAGTTTGGCTGGTTTGATTTTGAAAAGTTATTCCATCGACTTGGTTTGCATAATTTTTAAATTGTATTTATTGATTTGATTGAAATTTCATACTCTAAATCAGCCAAACAGAACCATAAACACCATACTTTGCAGTGCTAAAAGGACAACACACAGTGTTGTGTTCCATATGGCATCGTTTTTGTCAGATTTATCATTTAAATAATTAACTATATTAAATTTATCTCTCGTATAATTAGTTATTATATTTAACTAATAGTCAATTTAAATTAAAAAAAAATAGTTTCACATGTCGCTGTATTTTAATAACAAGTTAAATTCCACTAATCAAATAATTGCACGTAGAAATTCAGAAGCACCTAAGACTTGCAAAGTTGCATGAAACAATATAACAGTTAAATCGATTATTTTTTAATAAATTGGTTGCAAAATTAACGGGGTAGACATATTAGTAAACGGGCCAATCTCAACACAGTTGAGATATATTTAAAGAAGATGACAACGACGATTTTGGAAAAGATAAAAAAATCAGCAAGTTGATGGCATAAATAGAATCAATAATTAGAGCAAGAATAATTAAAAAATTAATGCCAGAAAGTCAATAACTGAGAGTAATTCCTTATTATAAGGATTTCCAGTCTAAACCACATTAAAAAGAATACAAAATCTGATTAAAAAGCGTGATTACGAAGATTAGTTTATGACAGCATTTATCAGAAATAACAAAATCACCATCGTCTACGTAAAACTGTACTGTTCATCGGATTTACGTTACTTGTAATAAAAACTTCCAAGTAAAAATAATACAGAGTAATAAAGAGTAAAAGTTATTTTTTTGAGAAATATTATTAAATTGGTTTTGTTATGGATTTTATAGTTGTAAACACTCGTTCCCTTTACTTTTTTGGGCATTTTTATCATGTGTTTATGTCATTATCTAGTGTGTTTTGCATTACAATAGTGTTATATATGCATTTATTGTATTATTAGGTAAATTGTGCTCATTTTATGTGTTTTTGGGTAAATAATGAGATACAAATGAGGCCCAGACCATAAATGAATATGTTCGATCGAAAGAACGAGGCTCGAAGAGTAAAATGGTCGAAATAGCAATCGGAACCAACTCCGGCGAGAAATCCAGCGATCCGACCTTGAAATCACAACGGGCTTGATTTCTACTTTCTAAATATCTTTTTATATGATGATTTTGATGGTTGGATTGTTGTTAATTTCTCGAATCATGGGCTAATTTCATTTGTGGGTTTAGGGTTTTGTACTTGAATTCGGGGATCTTGATACTATTAATTGCTAATGTGATTTCCTTCCTAATTTAAGTTCATTAGTCATGAAATCTTTAATTCCTCACCACATTTAGGTACATCAACTAATGTGTTGGAAGTCGTAGTCTATGAGAATCTAATTCATGTCATGAGACTATGTATTTTACTTGATTAGTGATGCATTGAGCATGTTGAATACATCATTTTCATGTTTTGTGCAAGTTTAAGTTTAATCATCTTAATATCATCCAACTTAGTCATCAAACTTATGTGGGTGTGGTGCACAGTACCCTACACTAAGGGTTTGTGGTTCTTTAAATTGTGAGCTACTTAATTATGATTAAATTAGTCACACATTGTGATTGATTGGTTATTGCATTCATTATTCAACTATGAAATCCGATGATCTACGTTCCTCACAATTGATATTTTCCTTTGGTGAAGCTTGCTTTAATTTATTGACAATTGCCTAGCTATTAAACTAACTTCAATTTAAGATTGCTTAGATAATGACGATTTGAATTTAGTACTCGACTAAATCCCAGTCAATTAGTCATTGGATTCGATACTCTTATTCACCAATATATTGCAAATGATCGGTACACTTACGGTAAAAATTACGTAAATATATGAATAATCAATAGTTAATTAGGTAAGCAAAATACCAATCTCAAATTATATATTTACCTAGAAAAATGATCAATTAATAGTGTTGAGTGCAAACTGGATAAAAGTATGGATCACAATCCTCTGTTATGCGATGCATTTAATACAGTAGAGGTGTTTGTGTTTCTTACGACAATGCAAAATGTTATATATGATATGCATATGCAATACTTTATACTGCCGTATGTAAAATTTTATGTTGTCATATGC
The DNA here is from genome assembly GCA_001278415.1 of Ocimum tenuiflorum. Lineage (NCBI taxonomy): Eukaryota > Viridiplantae > Streptophyta > Magnoliopsida > Lamiales > Lamiaceae > Ocimum > Ocimum tenuiflorum. The sequence goes on along the minus strand of AYJT01032665.1, from coordinate 12,358 downwards.
AACACAGTATTCCTGTTGTGCTAAATTCATAACAGAGGATCGTGGTCTAAAGTATATGGATCAGAATTAATGGAGGCTCGATTCATAAAAAAGTCAACTAAATGACGTAACAAAGAAACCTATGCAAACATATTATATGATGATTTAGAGAACATCAATCATACTCTAAATAAAAAGAAATTATCTAAAACAATATTTGTTAATTTGTAGTTTTCTTATATAATTCATATCGTGTTTATTTTGAAAATTTTTTGCCTCCTAAGTGGAATTTCAGTCTCTATCATCGTGTTCACGTTAAGATAGATAAAATTTAGTATTTGAATGACCATATGATCTAACTGCCTAACTGGGTCAAAAGTATCAACACATATGAAGTGAATTATATTGTATTAATTTATAAATAATATACACTACACCAAGCAAAATAAATAGACACTAACTTCAAAGAATATGATTCAAGTAGGTGTAGGTATTTGGGTCAATATATTTCTCTGCATTTTGGTCAACAACATTGCAGAATAAACACGGCATTTCGTTTCGAGGTCAATCAAATGATTCCAGATCACATTATTCCTTAAAAGCCGAATGCAAAAGTAATCATTCCAGAAAAAAAAATATATAATGATGTTTGATGGTTATAAAATATTAAGAAAACATTAAAAATCAAAACTGAATTAAATAAAAATACAATCAAATACGAAACCTCTTTATAATCGATGGATCAGACATGATGGGAAAAATAAGAATAAACACGCTTCATATTAGAGAAAAATAATTCAAACTACACTTCTAAGTGGTTTTTGTATTGTTTTGTGCATTGCCCAAGCTCCATTTTGTTAATGTTTTCTGAGTATTATATAACTTTTAAAAAATAATTTTTTTAAAACAAAATTTAATATTCATCTTTATTTTTTTTTTTCCTTAACTTACTGTAGTAAAAGTAAACTAATAATTTATCATAATTTTTTACTTATTATTTACCAGAATTTTAAATATCTAAATATTTTTTATTTATTGAACACAGAAGGATATAATATTTAACCTAACCTGTAGTATATTTATTTCAACATTTTAGACCGTATTAGAAATATAAGGGAAAAGATGTGTTTTAGTCCTTTTACTATTATGTAGGGGTAAATTAGCTCATCCACGACTATTTGGATCAATTAAGTTCCTCGATTTTGAAAATGGGCTCAACTAAATCCTTTGTATTTTTAAATTTTTATTAATTTATATTTCATATTCATGTAATACCCTAATTAAGGGGTGAATATATTTATTTAAATGAAATCTCTTAAAATAACTTAAACCACTCATTTGTGCATGAGTGAATTTAATACATTTTTCTTATTTAGATATATTTGAAAATAATTAAAATTAATTCAATTTTAAAATTTATAAAAATTATAACGTGGCCTATACGAAAAATTAAATATATAAACCTACAAAATATAAAATTTCAACACGATTAAATATAATTAAATAAAATTCACCAAACAACATTGAATTCAGATTAAATCTCAATTAAAATATTACATTACAATGATGTTTCATATATAGAAAAATATAAAATAAGCAAATTTCAATTATCTTGTGTATTTTTATTTGTTTATTATTTTGTATGTTATTTATTTTGTATTTTTTCTGTAACAGTTATTTTAATAGATTTCAAATATATCTAATATTTTTACTTTATAAGTTATTATATCAAGTTATTTATGTATCATGTTTATTTTATTTATATAAATTTATTGTACATAATATTGGTAAATCATACTATTTTTCCTAGAATATTATACGATAACACTATTTAGGTCTTAATTATCTTAGTAATCTTAAATTATTATTAATTTATGATATATATATATACACAACGAAAAGAGAAAAATTATTAAATACACAAGTTAATTAAAATCTGAAATATGGTATAGGGTTGAATATAACATATATATTCATCCTTAAAAGGGTATTATAGGAATATTAAATATAAAATAATAATTTGAAAATACAAGGGGTTTAGTTGAGCCAATTTTTAAAGTTAATGAAATTAATTGATCCAAATAATTGTGGAGGGGCTAAATTGCCCCTGACATAATAGCCGTGGGGCTAAAACGAACCTTTTTCCCAAAATATAATGCTTTAGATAACTATTTCACATTCAAATAAATTTTTTTCCGATACAATATTAAGTAGTGGGTGTAACTGATTAACGTAAAAGGTTATTTTCATAAAGATCTTTGCAGTTTAACAATTACCAATTTTAATGAAATAATTGAAAATATTCAAACTAAATCAATATATATAAAATACGAAAATGAGTTATACGGATTAAATTCGCGCCGATCTACATCATCCTTTTCTTTTCTTTCTTTTTTTCCGAAAAATCCTATGCTGAAAACGCTGCAAGCTTGCAATCAAGAAATAGAATATGAGTGTAGGGCCAATAAAAATAATTGTGCTCAACAAAATTTATTTTTATAATATACAGTTACTAAGTGATATCCAATAGCAAACTTAGTATAAACAATTTTGCCTAACTATTTTGATCTATTTTGGCCCATTAAAATAATTGATTGATAGTTTTAGATATATTTCTTTTATTTTTGGATAACTTTGTGTCGACAAAATTATTTTGTTTTTCTTTTCAGTTTTCATGGGAAATTTTTTATCTATTAAGTATTTAAGTTAGAAATTTTCATTTATTTTTTATTTATTTAGAATAAAATAAAATTTTAAATCTTATTTTCTTTTTCATCTATAAAATATACAAAAACAAAATTTTTCGATAAGATACGATCATAATTTTTTTTGACTTTAAAAGACACGTACGTTAAGTATATATGTTTAATTGCAAAATTGTAGATATTTCAATTACGTTGGATTCTAATTGCAATACACTTACTCAAACATAAAATTATAATAATTAAACATTAATTAAATAAAAATTCATAGCATCTCTTTTACTTTACATCAGTGGCAAACCCAGGAAATTAGAATTGGGGGTGCAAAATTTATAACCAAAATACATTAATAAATATTATTTAATATTCAAAGTCTTACAACGAAAAATATCCAATTAACAAAGATAACATACAACGTTCAAACAAAAACTACGATGACACTTGAGCCCATCGAATCCTTATTTTTTGAAAGCAGTCTATGACATTATCATTTGAAACTTGTAAGAAAATATATGTTTCGATGAAATTGACCAAGCAAACATAATTAAAATATCAATTAAAATCACAATTACATACTACTTATAAATTAGGTTATAAGTAAGAATTTCTAATATTTTTCTTTGTTGTCGATTGAATATATACTGGGATTAGAGCAAATAGATTTAAAATGTAATTGAAACTTGAAGAAGAAATTTATTTGGGAGAATATTTTTAATTTGGTTTCACAATTTGAGGTGGGTTTCTGATGTGGTTTAAAATTGTGTGTGTTTTTTTTGGGGGGGAGGGGGTTGCTTTGTTAATTTTTCTTTTGGAATGGATTTTTTAATTACTTTACTTATGTTGCCGATCAAGGGGATAAAAATTTTAAGTAAGTTTTTATCTTTTATAAATGTGATGAAAATTATTTTAATATGACTCGTTTTAATTGTTGATTGATGGACTTAGAGATTTGAAGTGTTAATCTAATATTGGGCTTTCAAAGATTTGAGGTGTTAATTTTATTAAGTTATAAAATGTAGTAAATAAATTAATGGAGGTATAATTATGTATTTAATTTTAAAAAAATACAATTTTATATATATGCGCACTAATTTTTTTGGGGTAAGTTGTACCCCCAAGAGACAAACATAGGTCCGCCAGTGCTTTCCATGCAATACAACAAATAATTTTTATAAATTTACTCAGTTACCATCAAGAAGCAACATAAACGCTCAAAATAATGTCCAATATTGCACCTGATAATGTGCACACAGTTGATGAATTAATTATTAATAAATTAGAGGTATTGAGAATAATTGAAAGTATTCTCAAAACTAATATTACATTAACACATCAGTCATAGACATATTATCACGTATCCAAAGTAAACATTGAGGGTTTCTGTAAGACAAAAGCAATGATAATAACCTACTATCTTTGTATGCAATATTTTAATTTAATTCTGATGTTTAAGGAATTCCCACTGATCTAAGAAAAACATACATTTATTATGAAATTCATTAAGGAAATAAAATCAATTCTAATACGATTTCTCGATAAACTCAACTTAAAAAATTATTACATTTTGATTCAATCAATTTTTATTTAGTTATCAATTCAATCATTTTTTTTTTTCCTTAAATTTCTAAAATTTTATCAGGACGGTCAACCCTTCGCAAGATCATGTGTGGCATCCTTGTCCATGCAAAGCACATACTAGCATTAATATATATTAAAAGAAATAAAAGTGCAATATTATAGATGAAAATGCGGAGTTGATGGTTGATAACTCGATATGGATAGTCGAAAACTGTAAAATTAATTAAGGAACAGAATGACTTTAGTTGAGGAAACTTCAAATAGCAAGAGACTTGAATAAAAGCATAATATGGTTATGAGAGAGAGAGAGCAGTGAATTAGTACAGAAGAATTTGTACATTTTGGAATGTAAATAGCGTGTTTGCGAGAATTACAGATGGGATGGATCAGGATAATATGAGACGAAGAATCTCCCCAGAAAACTTGAACGATTTCTCAGTTTCTTGGAGGCAGTGATCCTTCTCCTCCCTCGTCCAGTTCTACAAACATAAACATATATAATAAACCCATCAACACACGACGTTACAGTTTCAAAACAATCATTTCTTACTTCTGCAACACGGTTTAGCTTATCTCGAACATTTTGCAGTAGTTGGGACAGCTCGCCCTCCCATTTGTAGAACTCCAGTTCCTTCCCATCAAGGATCTTCTCTGCTACCTGAACATAATGAAATCTAGCTACAGTCACTGCGTATTCCTGCAATCAATTTTCACTTTTATATTTTTCTTCCAAGTAAATGAGCCTACATCCACCTCACTTCATTATGTTACTTCTGCGTGCCCTAAATAGAACTTATACGAATATGGATCGAAGAGAACACAAGGGATTTTCCATCTATATTAATCCGCGTTTGGCGAGGAAAAACCCGAACCTAAATAGTTGAAGCCATTTCTGAGTCGAATTTTGGAAGTTAATTTGCTGAAATGATATGAGAGCCATAATTACAAAGAAGCAGAATCAAAATTTTAAGACTACGTCAAATTCAATAACTGTTTGCAAGCAAATAATTATTATAACTTTATGCATAATTATAGGACTTCATACTCAAGTAGACATATTTTGCCGCCATAGTAGTATGAAAGAACAATTTAGCAATATTTCCAAGTCCATATAAACAAAAGACAATTTATGGATACAGCCTAAATTTTACCTGTTCCTTATCTCTTCCTTTTAGTGCTATAAATTAACGTACAGAGTTGTAGCATTTGCTTGCAGTGAAGCCATTAGATTTCTGATTATGTCAGTAACATGCAACAAACTATCCAATTCTTACAGGCTCACAAAACTAAGATGAATCAAAGTTGGAGAAAGCAGCATTATTATGAAACAAATTTGCATAAAAATTTTTGGGAGGATTTTAGCACTGCTAACCTTCCTCCCTATCATCCTGCCACCAGCAGAGTGAGCAAAGTATGTATTGTAGAAATGGCAAATGAACGCCTGCGGATCTTTTTCGGATAGCTCCTCTAGGTATTGAGCATAATTAGTGCCCGGAGATGAAGGTTCAGGGATGGCATGACCTTGCTGCTTAAACCATTCAAGATCCTTTGCAAGAGCTTTCGATCTCTCGAGTCCAGTGTTCCTGAATTCTGCATCTGACACCACCAAAGCAGTTTTAACTCGATAATTTGAAGTTGATTCATATCAGAAACTCCAAAAGGAACCAAAACAGAGGACATGTTTTGATTGTGTCACACATACTTAGGAAACATTCTGACACATAGCATGAGAGTAGTCATCTAGTCATTGCAAGAATTACATCCACCGAAAGGGCCAATGTGTTGAAGGGTCCAATTGGACCATTTCAATCAATGACAAACAACTGAGGCCGCACAAACTGGTGATGTGTTGTAAAGAGCAACTATCATCTTCGATGAATGTTTATGCAAAGGGGGCAAAGAGAAAAACTAGAGGCTCACCAACAAGATTCATGTCAAGGTATGAAAGGTAAACGTACGAAATGCACAAGACTTTTAAACAAGAAATCAAACTCCATTTCATCAGCTCTGGGAATCTGTCGGCGCCCTTTCATAAAAAAGAATAAGTACACACAATATAATGAATCATTATCTATATATAACACTTATTAAAAAAGAAGTTTGGAAGCTAAAAAATTTATAAGCACCAGATGAACCAAGTTCAAAAAAATAAATATAGGTATCAAAAGCAAACATATTTTATTTCTTCAAGACCAATCCAATATATCTCATGCAGTACATAAAACAGAAGGTCTACATGAATAACAGGCTTGTGATGTGAGTGCCTCTCAGAAGGCAGGCAATGAATTTGTTGGCTTATAATCTTGATAAAACACAAGCACAAGATCAATTAGTTTTTCCATCAAAAATAGCACGCACAAGTACCAACTTCCACATACACTGTATCTAAAGGACAAGGACTGCATAAGCTGGCCCTCGTATAGGAAAGAACAAAAGTGAAATTCAACTTGCAAAGGAAAACAAATTCCACAGGGTACTTCTAATGAGACTAAGGGTGGCAATTCGTGCATGTCAGGTCATTATCGTGTCGACCTGTTGGTGACACGATCCATTAATGCCAAATACGAACATGACCATTAAGGATATGATCAACACGACCCCTCAAGCCCCAAACACGAATATGACACTAACCCAACACAAACAAGATAATGATCTAATAAGAACCCGATCTGATAAACACGATAACACGAACCCGACACGAAAATGATCCGATAAGAATCAGGTCCGACAAGGTTCTGATGCATTACATAAAGTATACATCTTTTTATTAATTTCTTAACAGGCAACACATATACGACATGAACACGATGTATTTAATGGATAACACGAACACGACACGAAATTTTTGTGTCTTTAACGGGTCGACATGAATCCGTTAAGCCTCAACACTAACCCATTATTATTATTATTATTATCGTTTGGATTCATATCAGGTTATTGTGTCGTGCCAAAAATTGTCAGCCTCAAATGAGAGCAAGTGCCTTACAATCCAGTAACCACATGGAACAATCATATGGATCACAAAACACAACGAGAACAAATGAAACGTAGTCGCTCTGTTTCAGCTCCTAGACAAAAGCATAAACAACCAAACAAAAACAGTACCATCAGACCAAAAACCATTACAAGAGCTAAATCAAACACACTCACATTCAGGGAAGGCCGCTTTCTCCACAATCCCCTCAAGAGTATCGTAAACCAGCTTGCTATCAACCAGGAATTTCAAGTACCCTTCAACGCTAGGCTCCCATCTAGCAACCGGCTGCCCTTGAGGCTCCTTCTCCCCCTCCTTAGCTTGATCTTTAGTATGCAATTTCATGGCCACAAATCTCATCTCCTCCACAAACCCCTTCGCCTCGCCGGGGTACCTCTTCTTCGGCTTCTCCGCCGCCGTCGTAGCTGAAACCACCACCATCCTCGACTTCTTCCCCGAAAAACTCGATGTGAGCAGTGACAAAAAGTGAGCTTGAGGCTTTTTCAGGACTCCCAGATGAGGTTTCTTAAATAAGGGTTGAGATTGAGAGATGGGTGCTATAGAAGCCATCATCAAGAAAAAGGAGTGATCTAATTCTTATCCAAGAAATCAGCCAAGCTTGATGGAGACAGATTGTTGAATATTGCTGTTGAGTGCAAACAAGATAAGAGCAAGGAGAAAAATAAGGATAAAATATAAATGAGGAAGCAGCTGCAATAATGGCGGTTTGAATGTAACTGTACCGCCAAGTAAACTATAGATGCAAGAGGGGATTATTATATGTATGTCTGTGAGTGTATCTATAGGTTCTCTTGATTGGGGATGGAGTGTTATGGACAGTATCTGATGTCTGTACGAATAAAGAATGAATAAAAATTCATTCCTCCATTAAAGTGCCTGAATGGATAGGTGTCTCCATTTTTTTTCTATTAAAGAAGACGCGAGAATTGGGAAATTTGAGGTTTGGATGGATGGCAACGACGTCGTAAGGGCCTCTTCGTTGTCGTCAATCGAAAAATAGTTTACTTGTAAATTTGGGGGTTTCTTGTGGAGCGTTGCTTCGATGACATGGTATTCTGCCATCAATTTTAAAGCTTTCAAGGCGTGTGAGAAGGAAATTTTGTGCTTCCAATTGCACAAGAAACCACACATTTACTTCCCCTATATCCTACCTTTCAAGGAATTTTTTACAAGTCTTATGTTACATCGCTTAAATAATTTAGGTCGATTTAAGTTTAAAATCCAAGATAAATATGAATTTGAGATCATGATTCAGAACGGATATGAATTTTGATCGGTTGAAATGACTATTTAAATTCGCTTAAATCATTTAGATAGTCTAACACAAGTTTTTGCTATTTTTTTCGTTTGTCAATTTCTAAACTTTCAGATTCAATTTATATTTCTAAAAAATATCTTCCTGTCTTTTTCCCCTTTCGGCTCTCGATAGACAGTAAAAATGACGTTTTCTTTTGAGATATTCCTTTTGCAACCCACAATTTCCTTTCACAGTGTCACAAATAAAAAATTTCATTCAGAGTCTTTGTTTTTATATTCGTAACCCCTATAATTAATTAAAAAGATAGATTATATCTTATAAAATTTTTATGCCTTGAAACCTCAGTTATAAAAACCTAAACTGATAAAATAACCAATGTTGCCACCCAACACCACCATTTTCAGGAATTCTTTTCTATGAATTTCATTTCGTACAGAAAATGGTCTTTGTAAAAAGTTCTCCAAATCAATGATTATTATTTTTTTTTAACTTAAATACAATGTTAAATTAACAAACAAGAATTTTCCCACATAAACTCGAACCTAAACCTAAAAATAAAAATTTGCTCATTACTGCACACTTCAATTATTATCATTAATCTTGCAGTATCGACAAGGTTTCTTTTATCTCTAATCTCCACGTTTCTTCTGATGATTGAAAAATTCGTTGGCAACGGCAACCATTTTTAGCATTTACTTTTCTCATTTCATCAAATTTGGAGAAATCTGAAGAATCCCACGTGAATTTAGTCTTTGAAACTCACAAAAAACCATTTTATTTTTCTCGTTTTGTTCCTTCTTTTCTCTATTATCGTCTCCCATATATTGAGTAGGGCCAATCTCTTTTGTCTGTTCTTTTTGTTTTTGTTACTCCTTTATTTTCATGTTGTTCTTCCTTGTTATTTTTCTAATTCTTAAAAATCAAAATATTAATTAAGATTTACCAATTAAAATTACTTTTACTAAATATTATATTGGGAGCAAATTTTGGTATTCTCCGAACATTAACCATATGTGGACAAAACATTGATAATTTATCCTACATCTCTAAAATTACAATCACTCAATCCAAACAGAGAAAACAATTCAAACAGTGCAATTATCGTCATCCCTTCAATATTATCATAGATTGAATAGATATCTTGCACCTTGATGTTGGTTGCAAGGAAAGAGGAGCTCATATATATAATTTAAGAGACCCTCCAAATCATATCAAACCCTCCCATTTGTGACTACTCCATCACCAACACCTCCTTCGTTCCCCAACTCAGTCGCAGTTGAATCCACAAGCCACTGCAATGAAACAGATCTGATTATTTTTTGTTTGGGGAGGAATGGATGTATTATCTTTCACTAACTGTTTCACATGATAATATGTCAGTTGAAACAATATGTCAGTGGCAACTGTGACAAACTAGCTTTCTCTCCTACTTTTAGTAGCAGAAAATATTATTACTCCCGTGAGATATATAGCTGATATAAGAAATGTTTTATCTTGCTAATGACAAACATTCTTGACCAGTGACATCTCAATCTTAATCCAGAACCCTTTCAAATTTCTAATAGCAAATCATAAAAGATCAGTAGGAATAAACTCCCAATACAAAAATTCAGCAACACTCTTCTGCCAACATTGTTCCAGATGAAAGCTTTACTCTCTCACCCATATCCAATGTCCTCTATACAAGACTTGTAATGCTAAAATGAGACCAACCTTGAGTGTTCCACCTACTTCTGAAGACCCCATTGTTTCATCAATCATACTCAAATAGCTTCCACTCAGTAGAGTGCATCGATACGTATGCAAGTTTTTCCCCAGTTTTATTAGTTCCATATCATTGTTTTCTTCTTGAGTGTTACTAATGCTCACAATTTCCATCTCTTTCATTTTTAACATTCCAATTGGTTGATTCTGCTCAGGCAAAAATAGCCTCCTCTGTATTTCCTTGCTCATTCATCATTGTCCTGTTCTTTGAATGCGACTACAGTGATCTCTAACTAGAGATTATAGCATAAAAGCTATCAAGGCTGAATATTTAATGTTGTTCTACTAGGAATCGGTATGTAATTCACAAATTAAACAAAGCATAAGCTGTAAATGATCTAATAAGGTAACTTTTTTAAGCTAACAATAAGATGCAGGAAAAATCAACCAAAAATGCTGAGAAAAAAATACAAAAGAAAATGAGTAACTCAATACTTTAGGCTGAATTTCATATAAAGCTAGAAACAAGTATGGCAGGCTAACCCGAAGTTCTTCTTCTGATTTTTTCAATCTCTCATCATAGTCTTTCATTTGCAGATAACATTTATGCAACTGCACCAATCACAACATTTTAGAAGTATCAAACATAAGGATTTCTACATTGACTTGAAAACAAAACTAATGGCTAATGGAACATTGTACTACCTTGGTTAGTTGTAAGTGACGACGTGAAGTTAGCCTTTTCGCAGCAATTACAGAATCCTCCAATTTCTACAGTAAGAGAAACAATTGTTTGTGAAAAAGTTTAAAGCTAATGGCACAACGAATGATATACGAGAAACACCTAATATAAAATCTAGACCAGATACTTTTCAGTTGAATATCCAAATATAATGAAAACTATGTGCGAAGTTGCAAAAATTATACAAGCTATAAAAAAAACTGCAAATCAACATATGAACTATCTTAAAACTATACAAATTAGAATTTGAGTAATGCTGACCGAACATTTTGAATTTGGTTATTGGTGGGATGTTGAAATGGGGTCATTTGGATGATGACCTGAAGTTGCTCGACAAAATGTGGTCTTGTAAAGCATCCCACCAATAAGGTATGGTAGAAGTGGATATGTCAGTGGTGGCGGCGGTTGGGGGGCTAAAGGTAGAGGATGGTAGGATGATTTTTTTTCATTTTGAAGAAACACAATTTTTTTTTAGTTTGATTCGATTTTGAGTTTTTTTTACACATGTAATAAACAATGTGTTTCTGATACGCATGGCTTTTATTTAATGAGGTATGGAAAATTGGTTGGTCAAGTAAGCATTCAGTTGCCAAAAAAATTAAAATAGTTCATAAAACTGAATAGTTTTAGACAGTTTATACGTTGATTTGGAAATTTTTTAAGTTTTATTATTTTTGCTTCGAGCATAGTTTGTATGATATGTGGGCATTTAGCCAACTATTTACCTCATACTTCTCTTGTAACTTGGAAAGATTTTCTTGCTTCTCCGAAACCAACATGTCCACCAAAGCCATCTGATCAATAAGATATAATGTCATTTCCTATTACCACCTGTGGCTAAATGTTCACAAGAATATATGGCAACCAAAAAAGTTCCTAAGTTCTATCATGGAAGTCTCACACTAGACAATACATGTTCTTTGTGATTCCTAACAAAAATCTCAGAATAACATATGGATGTATAATATTTGCTTGGTACTACTTTCAAAGCATTAAAAAGTATGATGCTAATCTAGAAGCATGCTGGAAAAACTCATTTTTTTAATTTTCTTACTATATTTAAATTATATAAACCCCACCCACGTCCCCAGGTAGACTCGAATTGACCTTTAAGATCATGGGAAAGTTGCTTACTCACTGCACCCAGAGGGGGAAGACGGGAAAAAATCATTTAATGCTATCATGGTTGCTTACCCACTGCACCCAGAGGGGGAAGGCGGGAAAAACGCATTTAATGCTACCATGGTTCACTATATATTATAATGAGGACATGAAGATAAGTATAGTTGTGGCAACTGGCAACAAATTTTAATCCCAGTCCATCTAAATAATACATTATTGGATTGCAAATGAAAATTCAAAAATTTTCATTGTAAGGTTCATATATGGGTTTGTAACAT
>AYJT01032649.1:0-13668 GCA_001278415.1 Ocimum tenuiflorum | reverse complement strand
AAAAGCATTAGTGGATTCAGTCCTAAAAAATGGCTGGAAAACTAAAGGTCAGTCGAACAGGTATTGGACAATGGACCTACTTTTTACCCATGCTTTTCTAAATTTATATTAGGCATTCTGCTTTTGTCAATTATTATTACAAAAAACTAGATTAGCCCATCTCAACAAATTGTATATTCACAATTAAAGTTCACATTGTAAAGATGACTTATTATAATGATACTGATAAATAAAACAAAGAAACCGGTTCTGATGTTATAAGTTTTTTTAAGAGTAATAATATACCAGCACTGTATTGTATTATGTATATTCTAAATTTTCTTCTGAACTTAATGCTAAATATCGGTCTATTTTGATTTAATGAAGTGATTCAAGATATAATTATATCACTTTTACCATTTTACGTAATAGGGTCGCATTCAGGTGAGAACACCTCTTATAGTGAGATATGAGAACAAATCTCATCCATTAATAACAATAAACGAACGCACTAGATGATATGATTCGTCTTTGCACACCGCACCTATAAACTTGCATATGAGGGTATTTCTTTCAAAATTGAATTATGCGTGATATGCAGGTCTGTATATTTGTTTTGGTTTCGGTATGCAACATTGCACATGCGCTGTATATTTTGACCAAAATACCCCCAATATGCAACTGATTGGCCGTGTATGTGCAAATACGAAAATTTAATCAAGACGAGATCTAGACCGTCCATTTGAAGTCAAGAAGGGATGTGATTTGTTCTCATTTCTCATATTAAAGGGTGTTCTCATATGAATACATCTGTTACTTAATATATATATAGTTGACTAATATTTGGCCTACCATTAGATAGAAATAACGCAAAGATAAATAACTGTTTAGTCTGTGTTTAGAATTTTAGATGCCTTGATTACAATCCATGTGGTTTTTTTTTCCTGTGTGTTGCTACGATGGAGCAATAGTTTAAATTTAATTCAGATAAATGGTATCATGATATAGAGTATGATTAAAAAGAGAGGTTATGCGTCCTAAATTTGGTACACTGAAAAAGGAGAATTACAAAAAGACCACGGAAGTTGAGGTTTTTGATAGTTGTAGGAGTAATGGTGTGAGTAGGATGTCCACTTTTGATAGAGTGCGCACTGGGCCCTCTTAACCCGGGCCCACGTATTTCACCTCCTCCTTATATACCATTTTACCTTGCCATGCTACAAAAATCATTTACATATTTAGGGGGCCAAAATTCAGTGCTATATATGAAAGTCAAAGAGAAAGGTAACATTTTAAATTATTTTCTTTCTTATCAAGATTTTAAATATATATTTTTTTAATTGGGAATGAGGATATCGAATCCTAAATCTCACTCCTTTGAAGAGTCTTTATACATGGGTCTCCCCCACTGGAGCGTTCCCGAAGGGACAGATTTCACATATTCAACATGTAAGACTTACTTGTAAATTAACAAGGGACTTTCATTACATAATCGCCTCAACACCCCCGGTTGATGATACAGCAGCAACAGTAGTAATAGTATTAGTAATTATTATTATTAGTAGAAAATTAAAAATAATCTATGGATCTGAATAACGAATATGTGTATGGAATTTTAGTGTGGATCCATGTTACAATTTTGATGTTTTAATTAATAGTTTTTTCAATTTTAATTCTATGAATTTTAATTTAGTTTTAAGTGTATAGGATTTTATTAGATTTAAATTAGACTTCATAAGATTTATTTTTATTATTGCTAATACTTGATCATCTAAAATTGATTATTTTTAATAATATTTTAAGAATAATTATATATTCTAGTTATGACCAAATAAAAGCTCTACCCCACGTAGCGTCCAAGATTTTCATGCCATGAGGCCATATAATATACTTATAAAATAATGTATATCTCTAAGCTTTCAGTGCACAATAATTACAGGCATATGATTCTAGATTGGGATTCCATGCACGCAAATACCACTATATTATTGATAATATATTGATATCAATTAAGAATATCCATTTATTTACAAAATTATCTCGAACTTTTTTATGCTTAAATTCTATAGTTATGGTCTGGTTGTGATGATTCATCCAGGCATATACTAATTACAAATACACTAAAATATTCCTTCCTATGATTCTAAATTCTTCTATGGCATTATAATGGGCTAGCAAATAACTAGTGGCCAACGTGAAATTATGCTAAATATATGCTCTTTTTTATCTTTTATTTGCATTTTTTTTTTTGCATCGTAGCTGGAATATCCACCGACAGTAGTGAATAATCTCCTCGTCACGTTGCAGGCACCTCAAAGGATGAGATAATTGATCCCAAAATTTAACACTGCTGCACACAAAAAGATGGATTCAAACACCTAACATTATTTCAACGTGGATCAAGTTCTACCACTGAACCATAAGCTGCGTTTTTTATTTGCATCTTTTCATGATCCCTTGAAAACGTTAGCCCGGTTGATATATATTTTTGCTTATACGATATATATTCACAATTTTGAAATCCAAATAATTAATATTGTCGCGTTTTTATGAATAAAAAACTGAACCAAAATTCTCAACAAACATTAGACATGTTTATGAATTTGCGCAATGAAAGCGATGGAGACTTCCTATATATACAAGGGTGGGAAGCTTGGTAGAATAGGCATGTAATCTATTTATATAATAAAGTCAAGTAGTGGATCACTATTCATATTGAGGGAAAATTCTCCCCTTTTTTACTTTCATGCATGCAAAATATATATATTAAAAATAGTGAAGTGTACCCCACTTCTTTGTACTAGACATACGTACATATATCTATTTTTTAAAATATATTCACATCATTATACTATTATTTTATATTTATCTCTTACTCAACTCAACAAAAGAAAACACTTTAAACATGTAAGATTGACCACTAAATAATATAAGATATATGTTTTCACTTCTATAAAAAACACAAATATAATGTAAGATATACACTTTAATTGTTCTAATAGTTTAACAACGTCGATGCTCGTTTTTCAATTAGACTCTCTAATAAGACTCACCACATTCTCTTTTACTTTTTTTCGAATCCATTATCTTCTCGGACCTTCACATCTTTTATGACGTCTAGTATCGTATCATTTATTTCAGCATCAAACCTGGTGAAATGGACTTAATCTTGTTTTCGAATCTTTCTGAAAGAATAAAAGAATGTGGAAAAGTTTAATTATTTCAGAAATTTACTTGAACCTTCTTCCAAGATTAGCTTCAGTACAAGGTCTACATAAGTACTTCTCGAGTACCAAAGTTGTAAAACTTGATATCTTCTTCTTGACCATGATGTGTTTGTTACCAAAAACAACTCCATATCCAATCTTTATTTGAGTAAATGCACTTCAAAGCGAGCTAGAGGCTAAATGTAATTTAAATATCTATAAATCTACTTGACTTAAAACACTTAAAAGCGATGTCAAATGTAGGATTAATTGAGAATTGTAGGGTCTCAATCGTGTCTGTCATTGAGCATGACCAAACCCTGAATCCAACATAGGGCCACCTTTGAACTAAAAAAATTTGTATATAAAACATAAATTATCAACTCGCTAATTAGTTAGATGTATTTTCATATTTAAATTGTGATTAGTTTGATTATAAATTCTCGATAGTTAAGTTTCTCGCATTGGTTAAAAGTGATCACAGAAACATCCTTGACCACTTGCAAAAGGAGTTTGGAGCCTTCATCCATATCAAGTGTTAGCCTCTATAGGCCTCGTCAAGAGGCACATGTTGGAATAGAGAAGCTTGAGGTAGCTCAAGAAAGAAGCAGCTCGAGAAGCTCCTTACAATTTTGGGGTTCGTCGCAGTGCACTTTTCGCACGGCCTCGAATCTTTGTCTAATACTATTAACACACAGAATACAAAGCTATTTTTATTTCGTTCATATTTTTGTATTTCCTTATATTTTTCAATAAACATCCTAAGTTGTTTCACAATTTCGCTCAAGGATATATTCATACAAAAATAAATTATATGAATCATATAGCTCGTGCGGCCCACCTATTCCAGCTAAAATAGTTTAGGTAATTAATAAAAAACTACATTAAATTAATTTGTAGGCATACATAACTGAGATTCGACTTGTTTCATGTTACGTTACTCCAATGTGAATGCAATAAATTTTAACCCTAATTCGTTAATTTCATGCATCTTTGTTTCCTGTCAATAAATATTATCACTAATAATATATACTTTGAATTTATTTCTATGTTTTTAACCAAAGTAAACTTTGTGCATATTTGATCGATATATCCTATATGTTTTTTGGTTCGTTATAACTTCCTATTAAATTTCATATTATGTTAAGTGTAATATTGTAATGTTATATATATTATTTGTCATCGAAGCAAAGCTATTATTTGCTTTAAATTGTATAGGATAGATCGCAAAATATTTTCCATCTTAATCCCCTAGTTTGTATCCCACGATAAGAACATAGATAATTAGGATATGATTCGGAAGAATTTGAAAGAAGCAGATGACATAAAAGTATATCAAAGGAATATATTTGTTGATTTTGTAATCGTGTGACATGTCCCGGCAACCATGATTAGCAATCCTGCCATCACCAATTTCAGTAAAACGAAACTTCCAACTTACATTCATCATCAAAGGAACAGATATGTACCACATCAAAAAGACAGAATTCTTATATTTAATTGCCAAATTCGAAACTAGATACTTTAAATAAATACTAAAGGAGTTTTTCAGTCATTTCAATCAAGGTATAATATGAATTTGCGAGCTTGCGAGATTTTGAGAAAATTTCAAAAAGTCAAAACATTTAATTTTATTATAAGAATTAAGTAGTCTATGATCAATTGCATTTTGTGCAGATGATACTAGTGTATTTATTTTCTCAGATTCGATTTTCCATAAATGAGAAATAATTATTTAAAATTGGCCAAGGGCCACATTTAATTACATTATTTGCGTAATTTCTTAATCAAGTTAAAATGCGTATTCAAGGAGCTTAATTTTTTTATGGAAATATATATCAAGTACAGTCAGTAAGTATGTGGAGTTGCCACATGCGCGCTGCCGTTGCTGCTCCCTGGTCTTGGTCCAATGCCCATGAGCGATTATTAAAATCATTCAATAATATCTATCACTGCACTGGTAAGTATCTTTCTTATGACTTTAAAGATCACGAGTTCGAGTCTATATAGATACATCCGCGTTTATTTATTTAATATTATACTTAAATTTTAAAAAAAATCGTTCAATAATAATCCATTCTAAAATAATTAAACTTGTAGAATGGTGAAAAAATAGTATCAAATCAATTACAATAGAATAAAGTAAATAAAAATAAAAGCAAGTGGCAGGCGGAGTTTGGATTTCGGAGTTGAAACAAAATAACAATGCAATAACTAAAATAAATAAATAAATGGAGCAATAAAATGAGAATTTCACTGGTTACAAAATATGTAGTCAAGATAATTAATTATGAGTTTTAATTTATGCATTGATTATTGTTCAGATTGTAGGAATATTCTATAAGTTCACGAATGATCATTACAGACGTCATCCGACACATTTTGCATACAACCTAGGATATGTTTTATAACTTTACCAAATCAAATTTTAATCACAAAATTGGCAAATTATATATAGACTGAAATTGTGATATAAATTCGAATTATTTACCACTCAGCATCTAGATTCTTCCATGATTAAAAATAGATCTAAACCTCAATTGATTGTATCAAATTGAAGTTTGTAATAATGCTACCTGGATCATAACAATTCAAATAAAAAATATAAAAAACTGTAGAAATATTCAATAAATATAGAAATAAAATAAAACAATGAACTCACAATATGAGAATTGAATAAATCTGGATAAAAACCTTAATTATAATAAGAGTTTAACTATCCTTCAATAAGAGAGAATTCGAATCTGATGAAATGGTGTTCACATTCATCGTAGGCCGTAGCCTAAAAGTTCCCCCCGATTGGATGTGATGTATAGCCAGATTATTAACAATTCAGTTAGGATCTAGGAATTTTATGATAATACCCTAGTAAAACAAATTTAGTAAAAAATAAATTATTTTTTTTCTAAATATTCGATTCTTGTAACATAATAATATTGAAGATGAAACTAATTCTCTAAAAAAAATGATGAAGCTAGTCTGTAATTGATCTCATTCACAAAATCATAATACCTTTCCGTGGATAAGAATTTGGCGAATCATGAATTGATGGATTCTAAACAAAAATATACTTTTTTATGCAGTGTAATTTGCTAGATTTCAATTTGCTCACGTTTCAAAATAAAAAGATCAATTTGCCCAAAGCTCGTAGTTGTGTCAGGATTCTTATCGCAATAGAAATGTACTTTACTGAAACTTATCTATACATATATATATGATTATTTTGTTCTCAATAATTTTTCTTTTATCAAAATAACAAAACAATCTTGATTATAACCAAATCATATTCAAGGCCATTACCGCGGATTAAACTCAAGTAGCTTTTAGCTTTTAGTTTAAATCTATTAAAAGTAATGTAATTTCTATTCATGGTACTGGTATGCATAATTCGAGCACACTATCAAATAAATGGGTCTTTCCTAACAATATATTTATTTGATAGTAATTTTCCATCACCTTAGAAGTTTTTCTTTTGAGCGATCACCTTAGATGTTAGATCTACAAAATAACTACCCCCTTCTTTAAACGACCCACGTCATCCCGCAAAAATCGCGCTACTAAAGCGACGCTTTAGTGTTGTACTTATCCTTACAATTACTATAAGATGAAACGCACTTTAAAGAGTCGGTGTTACCATCCACCAGAGCTTGTTACCTATTTGTTTGTTAAACGCAACTGGAAAAGCAACTGATTGCCCATGGAAATTAAATATTTTAAATTACTTTTAGTCGATACGTGACTCTAATTCTTTAGGATATGCATTTATCTTTTCATGTTTTCATGTTTCTTGTACGTATCACAAATATACATATATAATTCTTTTAGGTGATGTCGTCTAAGTTTATACCATCAAGCTCGCGATCAGTCCAACAATACAGTCAAATCAAAACGATACAACTGAAGAAATTATCTTTTTTTCTATCTCGAGGTAAAAGAAAGATAAATTAAATCCGTTCATCATTTCACATTTAATTGCATATTACATGAGTCGAAATGATCATCATACTTCTGTTTCATATTTTAATTATAACATTCTCATTTTCCTTTTATTTCGGTTCATACATATAGGTAGTTTGTCCATATTCACAATTAGTTACAGCATTAATATATATTTGGCCTTTTCAATCACCCAGTCACCTCCTATGCCCCTTTTAAATAGAAAAGAAAAGGAAAAGAAGCAGCGTATGGGACTTGCAAATTAATGACTTGATTGTACTGCTCATGTAATCTGGAAAAGAAGTGTGAATATTGTGAGAAAAATTTTGTGCTCTAAAGACTTTCTTATTTATTCTTGACATATCGCATCAGCAAATTTGCAAACGTATGTGTTATAAGAATAGAGGTGATTGGTGGAGAGAGACCAAGAAGCTGGAGAGGGGGAGGAGAAGAGAGGTGCAGACCAAGGGAAGAAGAAGATTGAAGGCGGTGTTGACTTGGGGTTCTCGAGGGTTCTGAACTCGGAGAGTTCTTGTCCTAATATTGAGCTGTAAGGGATAGGAATCGGGCTGGCAACGTTATTTAATTCCATCAAGGCCATGTTGGGCCATTTTTATATTATTGCTACAGTAAGGCCATGTTAGGCCCATTAGTATTATCTTTGTTGTCCCAGTAAGCCATGGTATTAGGCTTAGTTGCTTTACCTAGGGTTATTCCTACATGTATAAATATCCTATGAAGCAACTATAATATACAAGCAGAAATATTATCCAACTCTCCCTCTTATTTCTTATATCTTCTCCTTTCGTCTATTTCTCCTTTATGCATTAGATTTCATCGGATCATTACATTTGGTAATCAGAGCCATGTTCCTCGGATATGGCGGATAAGCATAAGGACATGCAAGAAGCACAGAAGCGGTTGGAAGCTGAGAACTTTAAGAGGGAAGCTATAGAAAAACAGCTTAAAGAACGGATTCTAAAGTCCAGCGCAGAGATGCTTACCTCACAGGCGGAAATGCGCGAGCATTTCCAAGGTATGTTCAAACAACTTTCCAAGGCCCTTATAGCTTTGCATTCGCAGCATGACAGCCATAGCAGGGAAAAAGGGGTAACAGATAGTGAGTCAGCATTTGGGCAGCATCCTTCACCTTACAAAGGAAACAATAGTGATTTTTTGAAGTTACAAACTCCAAAGCCTAAGATGGTTACCCCTACTAATCAATACAACAGTAACCGTCACCATAAGTTTCCTAGGGTCGATTTTCCCAAGTTTGATGGGAGTAATCCCCGCAGCTGGGTATTAAAATTTAACAGGTATTGTAAAATGACGCAAGACATACCTGATGAGAAGAAAACCATTCTCGTTGCGATGAATTTCGAAGGTCGGGCCGTGTCATGGTACCTATCCTTGTCAACAATTCATAGATATTATATCAGCTATATTTGAGGAGTTAAGAAGCTTTCAAATTGTGGATGACTTCAATAAACTCAAGTTTGTGGGTAATTATGATGAATATTTGTGTTTGAGGAGCTCATGGATTGTATGGGATTGGTCTACGGTTCTAAACTAGATGAAGGTTATTATGTGAACAGTTTCATCAGTGGGTTATCCCCTGAAGTTAAGGCAGCTGTGAGGATGCTTCAGCCACAACTTTACAAAAGGTTATTAATCTGGGGCAAGATCAATTAGACACTATCGAAGCATCAACTTAGAAGATCCGTGGAATGAGTAAGCCCTATTCCAGTGGGTCCACGGTCCCCAACCCAAAAGTTGTTATACCACCTATTAGTTCTACCGCTAAGCCCACCCCAGGACAGAGACCTAACGTTAAGCTGCTTACCTCATCGGAGATGGCTGCTAGGAGGGAACGAGGGCTATGTTTTAACTGTCATGAGAAGTATACATCGGGCCACCGATGTAAGCATAGGGCTTATATGTTGATGAACGAGGAGGAGGAATGTTGGTTTACCCAGTGCCCAATTCAACCATCAGAACCTGAGGTGCAAGAAATTGACTCGATGGAGGAAGTGCACGTTTCGCTCAATGCAATTAGTGGCAAAGTGGGGAAAGGTACTATGAAGTTCGTGGGGGAGTTCTATAGATGCCAATTGCATATTTTAATTGACACCGGGAGCACCTCGAGTTTCATTAAGGAAGCTACTGCAGCCCGCCTTAATTATCCCATGGATGAGATACCCTCACTAATGGTGGTACTGGCTAATGGGGATAAGCTGGTCAGCTCCCAAGCTGCCACTAATTTTAGATGGGAGATGTAGGGGGTTGACTTCACACATACTCTGTGGATGCCGCACACGGAAGGGTTCGATCTTATCCTAGAATGTGATTGGGTTGAAACACATTCTTCGGTCAAAATCGATTATGGGAAAATGATAGTTACAGCTCAAGTTAATGGGAAAAAAGTGAGGTTTCAGGCCCAAAATCCTTCCAAGAACTGCACCCTAATTTCTCAACATGCCCTATATAAACTCATGCTCAGACCTATAGAAGTTGGGATTAAAGAACTGTTTTGGATTTCACCACCTAAAACGGAGGTGGAGGAGAATCCGAAATTGACTCACTTGCTTGACAGCCATGATGATATTTTCTAGGAACCAAAGGGGCTTTCTCCTATGCAAGGGGTGGAACATCATATACTGCTAAAAGCTGGTAGTGAACCTACTTATAGGACCTCCCACGACCAAAAGAATGAAGTGGAGAAGATTGTCAAGGAGCTCTTTGATACGGATGTGATAGCATAGCAAAAGCCCATTTGCATCTCTTATACTGCTGGTTAAAAAGAATGACGCGACCCGGAGGCTCTGCATAGATTATCGGTATCTAAATAGCCTCACCATCAAACACGACTACCCCATACCGGTAATTGATGATCTATTAGATGAACTACAAGGGGCACAATATTTTTAAAAGATTGATCTAAGGTTTGGGTACTTCCAAATACCTATGCAACCAAAGCATTGTTACCTGACGGCTTTTAGCACGCAGCAAGGGCACCACGAATTCCTCGTGATGCCCTTTGGGTTGTGCAGTGCTCCAGCCACTTTCCAATTCATAATGAATCTGGTATTTAAGGAGTACCTAAGAAAGTTAGTCCTTGTGTTTTTGATGATATCCTAGTGTATAGCAAAGGATGGGACGAACATCTACAACATCTAAAAGTGGTGCTTGCTCTGCTACGGGAACATACTTTATATGCGAAGAGGTCCAAATGTCATTTTGGACGGATTACAGTAGAATATTTGGGACATATAATCTCCCATGTTGGGGTGACTACTGAGCCCGAAAATATCTCAGTTATGATGGATTGGCCAGTTCCCCCGAACGTGAAGGAATTGAGGGGGTTCTTAGGCCTCACCAGCTACTAACAAAAGTTTGTCAAGGGTTATGGCCTCATAGCTAAAACCCTTACAAATCTTCTTAAGAAAGATCAGTTTCATTGGACGACGGAGGCAGATGGGCCTTTTGATGCCCTAAAGAAAGCTATGGTGACCGCACCTGTATTAGCATTGTCGGATTTCAGCCAGCCCTTTGTTTTGGAGACAGATGCTAGTAGGATAGGGCTGGGAGCAGTGTTAATGCAGTTGGGAAGACCTATAGCAATTCATGAGGAAGGCCTTGAATCCTAGGAATCAGGCCCTATCTATCTATGAAAAAGAATTTTTGGATATTTCTATAGCTATACATAAATGGAGACACTACCTCGGCGGGCAGAAGTTCATCATTCGGACCAACCAGCATCTTATATCTTATAGACCAGCGGCCTATATCTTCGGTCCAACAAAAATGTATTAGCAAGCTGATGGGATTGAATTTTGAAATTCATTACAGAAAAGGGACGAAAAACCGCACTGCAGATGCTTTGTCTAGAATGTCGAGATCCAATGTAGAGCTCCACACCCTGACCACTGTGGTACCTACATGGATACAGAGGATCATGACCAGTTATGAAGGGGACACACTTGCAACTAACATCGGAGATACTAAAAAGGCTAACCCTGTAGCCCTTCCACATTATACCTTGGATGGACCTCTTATTCACTACAAATGAAGGCTTTATGTGGGAGAGACATATGATTACAGAGCAAAGTTGTTACATGAGATGCATCACTCTCCCTATGGTAGACATTTGGGTCAGCAGGGAACCTATATGCGGCTAAAAGGGGCTTTCTATTGGCCCTACATGAAGAAGGAGGTACAGGAGTTGGTACGAGGTTGTGAAGTTTGTGCTAAGAATAAATCAGATTTATCCCCCTATCAGGGTTTGCTACAGCCCTTGCCTATTCCGACTCAACCATGGACCCATATCACAATGGATTTCATAGAGGGGTTATCTAGGTCCCAAAGAAGGGATGCTATACTGGTGGTGGTGGATAGACTCACTAAATTCAACCACTTCATAGGCCTCACTCACCCTTTTTCCACTCAGTCTGTGGCTAAAATCTTCTTAGATTCTATCTACAGACTTCACGGACTACTGGTTAGTGTGGTGTCTGACCTCGATAAAATCTTCACCAGTAATTTCTGGAGGGAGTTGTTCAAATCGCTTGGGGTGACCCTCAATTTCTCTACGGCTTATCACCCCAGAGTGACAAGCAGACGGAACGGGTGAATCCATACATTGAGACCTATCTCAGGTGTATGGCTTCGGAGACACCTAAACGTTGGCATGTTTGGTTGGCTTTTGCAAAGTATTGGTATAACACTAATTGTCACAGCGCTACCAAAACAATCCAAGCTCTCTATGGTTATGCACCTCCCCATTTATATGCGGTTACCTACCTGGACACTAAGGAAGACGAAGTCAAGGATTTCCTTATGGAATGACACTCTATGTAGAGACTACTCAAGGAGAACTTGTCTAAGGCGCAAAACCGCATGAAAAACCTTAGCCGACAAGTCTCGGTCTGACCTAGAGTTTGAAGAGGGGAGTTGGGTTTACCTTAAACTACAACCCTACAAGTAGAACTCTTTCTCCCTCAGGCGAAATCTCAAGCTCGCCTCTCGCTACTACGGACCTTATAAGATCTTACAGAAGGTTGGGATAGTTGCCTATAAACTAGATCTACCCCCAGGGACCAAGATCCACCCTACCTTTCATGTTTCACCACTAAAATGGGCTGTCGAGGGAGCTGCACTTCCCACCACTAAGCTACTCATACCCGACGAGGCGAGTGTTTTCCAGCTCCAACCAACTCAGATTATCGGTCGCTATTCAATTACACGGGGTCCAGAGCATGTTGAACAGGTTTTGATGGTTTGGGGAACTGATTTGCAAGAGCTTCAGTCATGGGAAGATTTGAAATTTATGATTAAGGTTTACCCTGAGTTTGATCCTTGGGACAAGGATCGATTCAATAAGGGGGTAATGATATAAGAATAGAGGTGATTGGTGGAGAGAGAAAGGCTGGAGAGGGGGATGAGAAGAGAGGTGCAGACCAAGGAAAGAAGAAGATTGAAGACGGTGTTGACTTGGGGTTTGATAAACACCGATTTTCTCATGTTTGGGGACAAGTTTTGTGTGCATATTTATGTTAAACATATGAGTTTATGATGTTAAAGTTATATATTTTGATATATGTGAGGTTTTGATGTGTTTGTTAAGCTTGTGAGGAGAAATCAATGAAAACATACAAAAAGCAAGCATTTAGAGTAGGGTGTTGAGACAAATGTCTACTAAAATGGGTCAAATTCTCATTTTACTTGGAATTTTTCTCATTAATTCATATGGTTGGAAAACTCTTTGAATTAGCTTTCCAATGCAAGTTGAACCACTCAATTTCGAGTCCAGACGTGAAAGTTAGAGCCAAAACGGTGAACTCACGCAGCAGGGCAGATAGAGGCTGCGCATGGCCCGTTCGTCGCGTACGCACGGACTGTGCGTGTGATTTTAGCACACCAAATGGTGTGAGACAGAGGCCACGCACGGCCCGTGCCTCCCACACGCACGAACCGTGCATCTGACCGAGTTTCTTCGCAATTTTGGGCCTGTTTTGATAAATTCGAGCCACGGGTATAAAAAGAAGGGCGAAGAACGTGACAAGGGTTAGCAATTTTGGGATTCACAACAACTTGGAGAGAAACGGAACCAGAGAGAGATATCGGAGTCCAGGTAAAGCACAATGGAGTCACCTCTCGATTTTTTTAGTTCTTCTTAACCATGAACTCTTTTGTTATTGTTTTAGTTTTTGTTTTTACGATGTCAGACTAAAACTCTGATATTCTACGGTTAGAGAGTAGATGGATTTGATTTATTGACATGTGACTTGAATTTTAGCAATTTAATTAAGTTTCGTTTTTCTTTATTCCTGTGCTTATTGCTCGATTGATTGTCTGATCTACAATCTGTCATTATCATAGATAATAATTCAACATTCGAGAGACGAGAATTGTTATGCGATTAGGAATAAGGAACATAGTAATTTGACATTCAAGAGAAAAAGAAAATTATTGTGAGAATTTGAATTCTGTGATCTTTCTGGAGTTACATATTAGTGATTGGATAGATATATCGATCTTGACTTGTAAG
>AYJT01032630.1:0-11719 GCA_001278415.1 Ocimum tenuiflorum | reverse complement strand
TGAACGTAAATTTTGATTGTTTTGTATTATATATAATTTTTTTTAAATTTTGATATTTTGTACTTTATATTAATTTTTTGAATATTTTTATATATGTGGAGTTATTTAAACAAACCTTGTAGAGATCAACTGGATGACTCTTCTTCTTCGAATGATTTTTTGTTGCTATATTTTATTTTATTTAAATTAATATTAATATATTAAAAATTATTTGTATTGTTATTATGATTTTTTTATTACGTGAAATTTCTCTATGTAAAATAAAACGAAGCCCCTCTAAAAATTATTTTTGGTTCCGCCGCTGCACCACCCTATATATACATATATAGGGTCGCGTTATTGTGCATAAAACCTTTAGTGTGATAAATGATATAAGATCTCGTCCGTCCGTGTAAAAAATGGATGCAGATCCGCTAGGTCACTTGTCCAGTTATTAAAATGCATTTTGTAGAAGATGTAAATGCATTACAGGGGTAAAAAAATAATTTTTTAATCAATTCTATCTATTATACGGTTGGTAAGTCTTTATAAGATGTGACACATCACGTCATATACATTCTATGACGAGTCTCCAAATGCATTTATGTAAGCCTTAAAATGCATTTTTGTAAGCTTCAAAAGGCATTTAGGTAAATCTCTAGGAAATGCATTCACGTAAGTCTCCAAATGCATTTTTGTTTAAAATTATGCAGTTTTTACAAATTCATATTTTTCGTCTGATTTTTTTCTGATAAACATATGCAATTAGGATTTCGTTTGAAAAGATCATGAAATTTGCTTTAATTTGATATATGACATAGGAAAAAATGACTTAAATTGAGTGAGATATTTTAATTTGAAGTTTTATGGAATTTTAGAAAAGAGAAAAAAGATGAGAGAGAAAATAAAATCTTACCTTAATACCCTTGAGCGTGATTTAAAAGTTATGGATCTATGCAATCTGGGCCATTGGATCGCAAAAATAAAAAGTTGTGATCTTGCAACATTTATCACACCAACCAACTTTATTATATGAATACAAACCTATATATATATATATATATATTTACAGTGGCTACAAATAATTTTGATATGTACGCATCAAGATTGGCAATAATGTGATGGCAATCAATCTTCATAATTATGTACGAGTATGATAGATTTTCGCTATTTCGTGGTGCATCAATGCACGTAACTGTTCGATTTTTCGGGTAGATTTTGGGTACTACCAAATCGAAAGCACATAAATGAGATGTGTCGCAACAAAAACAAATTCAACCGAAAAATTGCCGTACTGGATTTAATGTTTTATTTTTTTTAGATTTTATCTATTTTTCGGAAAATTAGTACAGTAATTATAATAGAGATAAAAACCTTTAAAACATACAAGTGTTTAATAAAGATCCAAACATACAATATAAACTAACAAATCATAAAGGAATCACCAATTCATCATCCAAAATTTACACAGAAAAAAATTCAACATCCAAAATTAGGTTTGTATAATTAAAAATAAAATAAAAAGTTTGAAAACTGAATTTGTTGAATTGAAAAATTGTCAGGTTCTTGCTAATCTCCATGCATTACACATTTTATTAGCGGATGCCGTGCACGGGAGAAAATTGCGTCTTGTACTTCACAATATCTCAAGCTTCAACTCTACCAAAACTTTTTTCCTTGTTTTTTTTTTTGTTTGTTATCACAGCATGAAATTTAAGAATTTAATGTTACCTGATTAAAATTGAAATTGTATGTAGTATTTTATTTTAGGCTTTGAAAGAAAGACCAAGTCAAATTGAGACCTTATATTGCATGGTATTATGCCACTAATGTAGATTAGGCCGGCATGGTGGGTGGGACCTTAGGCCTCTATAATATTTTAGCTTGACAACGATTGACGACAATTTTAAAGTTGTATTGTATTCTCCACAAATTTCAATATAGGGGATGTAGAGTGGGATCGAATGCTTCTTTTTAATTTGGAGATCGATTATCGAAGAAGAAACTAGATGGAAATTGGATCGAAAAGTGGATTAGAGCATTTGAGTGTTAATGATTTAGCATATGGCCTGGTGTTCCAACAGCTAATTTCCTGACACAACCAAAACAAGAGCGAGCTCATGAATTACTTGATGCAGATGGCTTTCCTGGCTATTACGAGAATGAAAAGCACAAGTTCAGATGTAGTGGAGTATGATGATATGCCAGACATTGATTATTTTAGTAATCAATCTAGTACTAGTAGACAGAAAGGAGAGTGGACAAGGCTGATATGAACTACTAAGGTTGAACTTTTTTTTCGGAGAATATTTAATGATTATATATCAGCTGCAATTACGTTATGTTCATTGTCTAGTATTTGTGGCACGTACTAGGATTTTCTATAGTCAGTTTTTTACGATTCTTTCTCAACAGAAGGGGAAAATAACTTTGGAGATTGCTAAGAACTGGAATTGATGAGCAAGATTACTCGGTTTGGACGATAACTACTTGTCTTACATCGACTTGTGTGATAAAAAGCACGACGCGATTGGGTGGGTTGTTACTTGTTAGATGCAATAATTGTGGTTGATTTTTGGAGTGTGCGCAGTGCAGTATGACGAAATTGATTGCACGGCCTCAATCTCCTCTCGAGGCTTATTGTTGTGGCCTTGGACTGTATTTGCAACAAGACATTGGCCCGACTAAACTTTATACAAACTCAATGCTTTCTATACCAGATGGAAGATCTCCATTATTGTCCATAGAGCTTAAAATACCGCTGGAGCAACTCAAGAGTTTCCAATAGTTAGTTTTAATCATATGCTTCATGATGCTATTGAGACTGCACATAGTTTATCTCATATATACCCGTGCAGCTAGTTCAAATGTATTGATTTGGAATTCAACTTTTTTTAGATAACTAATGAATGTAGCTTTGCAAGATTAATGTTGTATAGTTTTGAACCCTAAAAAGTCTTATTGATGCCAAAAACAAGTAATAAAAAAAAAAAGCAAATTCAGATTCAATTTCTAATTAGTAGTAAGGCATTCGTGCTAATAGACCCCACTCCAGATTGCCTCATCACACTAGGGTCCCAAATCCCTTGTGGATGTCAAGAGCTTATTGTGCCTCCAGATCAAGTGAATCCATGACTAAACTATGATATTATGGGGGTTGCCCTCCCGCATCCGATCGTTGTCTAGTTCCTCTCATTCTGTCTTCACTTTTACAGAAAAAGAATATATGTATATATCTATCTATATATGGATGCATTCTCGTAAAAACTATTTAGTACATGAGAATTAGAAACTAATCATATTGTGTTTTTGTAAATATTTTAATGTGAAACATTGATCATTATTAGTATAAAATAATTATTATGTGTGATATTCCACATTGGTTAGGAACAAGAATGTTCTATGCTTTATACATGGGCTTGATGGACTCCTCTAACTTGGGTTAATCATTTTGACAATGCGAGGACGGATGCCAAGTAGTTATTACCCGCCCATTATTGTCGTCATTTTGCTATGGGCTGACGGGGGAGGTATATAATATCCCATATCAGTTGATGGACTTCTCTAAAAACTTGAGTTAACTATTTTGACTATGTGAGGACGGATGTCAAGTAATTGTTAGTGGGGGCCATTTATGCTTTCATATCGCTATAAGCTCAAAATCATCAAATTTTCCTCAAATTCATCAAATTTACATTTATTTTTATTTAAATTGTTGGATTTTGGTATGCGTAAAGTTAATTTTATTTATGTTGTATATAAAATTAATTATTTTCATGCGTTTTATTAACAACTAGTTTATTTTTCTCGAAATACTAGGGTGATCATGTAGCGCATATGAGATCGCAGTAGATTGCATGATCAATAACCCCATATAATATATAAAAAGTAATTACAGTTGAGACGACTTGAGGACGAGTCGTCGATCTATGCTACAGTATATTCGAGAAAATGCTTGTATAGGCTATTTGATATACGGATGCGTGCCACATATTAATTGGATCATAGTGAGATGTATTCTCTTATCTAACCTAGGTAGAGAATTTGATCTCGGCGATTTAACTGAACCTAACTTAATAGAGTTTAAGTTATATATATATATGTGTGTGTCACTTTGACTTACTATGAGTGTGAGCTTTCCATTAGCTCAATAATCTCTTTATCTTTGATGGCAGCAAGTCATATATGATAAACTTTAGACTTGTATTAGCGACTACATTCGTTTAAGGATGATGACACACCCTTAAGGTGTTCATAAGGTTTATTGTAATAAACACTGCAGGTTGATTAACTTCAAATGCGATAATAAGGATGAACTGTGCGACTCAAAGAAAATTAAATAAGAGATTAATTGATTAGAGCTGTCGAGCCCAATTAATTAATGAGTGTCAAATATCTTAAATGTGGGGTTCGTTAAATCTAATGCAAGCCTTGACTTACCATCGGAGGATAGAAGGTGTTAGAAAATCTTGTATTTTTATTAATATCAAACACCATTAGTGCAGCTGATTAGAGTAGAACTGGTCTTAGAATGTAACATGTATAGGACTGTGTGTAATAGCTTAGGTTTGTGGAGAACAAGAGTTGGAGGAATACAAGTCTTGAAAGCAACTGAAGATCGAGTTCGAAGTGCTGCCTCAGCTCTGTCATCATTGCTAAGAGATACCATAGTTGATTTGCTCAGCTGTAAGTATAAAATTCACAGATGTCCAAAGCTCTGATAAGCTCAGTTGTCAAAAGTTCATTAATACCGAGCTAAAGAAAGAGAGAAAAAGAAGACTCCAAAGCTGACACTCAGATCAGCTGTCTATCACTTCGAAAAGGTTGCAGTTAACCTTAAACTCAGTTACAACTGAGATTCAGTAGAATATCAGAAGTGACAAGATGTGCAACAGAGCTGGCCTACCACTGTACCTTAAAAGGTAGTCAGTACTCGGTTATTGTCCAGCAGATAATAACTTTATCCAACTTTCTAGTGGATAAAGATGAAGATAAAAGTCTGCTAGAAGTACATTAACAGCTTCATTTTCAGAAGCTAAAAGGGAAGAATTTGTCTGTTGTCTCATAACGGACACTATTCAAATCTTTTATCTATAAATAGAGGAGAAAATTCAAGGAGAAGAAGTTACAGACATGCACATTACGATCTCACATTCTCTGCTTTCTATCATTCTCTCTAGCCATCTACCGAGTTTCAAACTTGAGACAACCCAGTGATCCGGAGCTCTCAGTCAAGGATACCGAGAAAGTTCTTAGATATACCTTATATAAGAACAACTACCAAATCTAATTCAACTTTTTGAAGAAAACATAAATTTTCACCCCGCAGAACTAAGAAGCTTAGGTTTGGATCCGGTAAAGCTTCGAAGAACTGCAGTGCCTGTGACCAGAAGTGGTAGTAGCTTCCCGTTGGAGAAGAATCTCGATTGTAAATCGTGTTAACACATCGTGTACAAAAAGGATTAGTGATTTCCCTTCATCTAGAAGAAAGAGAGGATGTAGGATTGTTTAATCCAAACCTCTATAATATTCGTGTCTTTTACAACTTTATTTAAATTCTTGCTAAGTGTTTGAAACCCAACTACGTCACAGTAGCTGGAGTATAGCTGAGGAAATCCTAACTGACCTACTCGATAACAAAAACAACTTTATGTAACCCAGCTGACTTGTCAGCTAAGATAAAACTGAGCTTACTATTTTTGCAATTGTATTATTAACTAACGCTTCTGGAAAGTATCTTCACTCTTTGATTCGGGACCAACAAGTGGTATCAGAGCAGTTGGTCCAAAAGACGAACTGTTTTGTGTCACTAAGGACCAGATCCATCTTTCCTTAAGTGTTTCTTGTTGCGACATGCTTATATCAGTTATTTCTAAAGATGGCATCAACCCGGTTGCCTAAGTTCTTTATCGAGAATTATACTAGCTGGAGGAGGAGAGTTAAAAACTCACATTTTGAGCCAACATGAAGATATGTGGCTGGTGATCGAAGAGGGTCCTCTAAAGATCCAAAATGTCAACACCAGTTGCACCACTCCTGAGCAGCCAGAATATGTGGAGAAACCACATGTAGACTTGACGTCCGACGATAAGTGACGTCATCAGCTAGAATATCTGGCTCAAGATATTCTATTTTCCGCGCTCGATGAAGAGCAGATAAAGAACGTAGACAAATGCGAATCAGCCAAGGAAATATGGGATTTCCTTAAGGATCTCTGCAAAGAGTCTGAGCAGATTACACGCAATAAACTTCAGGTTTACGTGGAAAAATATGAATCATTCGCTATGCTAACCGGTGAATCTATTATGAAGATGGTGGCCCGGTTAAACTCAATAGTCAGTAAGCTATTAGCTCTTGGAAGGACATATCCAGTAGCTGAGCTCAATGCAAAAATCTTAGCTCGTATGCCAAGAGAAGACTGGTTCGTGAAGGTCATAGCACTTAAAGAGCATGATCTCTCCAAGATGCCAACAAAGGGTGTGCACGCCTCTCTGCGAGCACACGAGTTTGACCTAGCTCAGATGAACGAGCATGAGGCCAAGAAGGCTACCCAGCAACCGTCAAAGCTAGAGGATGTTGCTATTTTTTTCAAGAAGTTATCTTCGAGAAAGCAGCAAAAGCCACAATACACAACTTCCATAGCTATGCCAGTCGAGAAGCCATCCCTCACGACTGAGAAGACCCCAGCTAGCTCTGTCAAGGAGTTGGAAAAACAAATGAAAATTCTCACCGAAAAAGCTTAAGAAAGCCAAGCTGAAAGCTCAAACTGTGGAAGAAAAGAAGTCCGACAAGTTGCACTTCAAAAGGCGACAACAACGGATATTTTTCTAATGTAACTCTCCTAACTATATGAAATTTGACTGTCCACAGATTGGTGAGGAAGAAAGAGTGAAGCTGAAGAAGAGCTTTCAGAAAAGGGTTTCTAAAGCGTACGCAGAGGCCATGCTGACCATAACTGAAATGCCAAATATTCCCTATGATGATCAAGTTATGGAAACAGAGTCAGCCAATAACTCCGATGATGAGGAGCAGCTAGTAGCTTCCACGTCTGATATTCAAGAAGAAACTATGACTGCACATACCTTAGCTAAAGATGAGGTAGTTAAATCTTCTCAGTCTATGCATGTGCACGAGTATGAAAATGAGGACACAAAGTCATGTTATTCTGACTCTAAGGATCTATCATTGGAATCTCTTTCGAAGGATTTTCAATGACATGTGCACTTTACAATAAAAAATTACTCATGGAAATGCTTCTCTCAAGGGGCAAGTTTTAAAACTAACAGCTGAACTGAAAAATGCTCAGTCACACACAGTTGTTATTGAAAAACTTAAGGTTGAAAACTTAGCCCTCACAGCTGAGTTGGAAACCTTAAAGAACAAAAACCTTGAGCAAGATAAAATATTTGCATCTTTTAATAAAAGCTCGAGAGACTTGCAGCATCTCATGAGTATTCAAAAATCATGCATCGAAAAAGGTGGGTTAGAACATGACCCATCAACTTTGAATGACAAAATTGTCTTGAGCATGAACAACTACAAAGAGAAAATAGTGTTTCTCCCATCCCAAACTCAAGCTGACAAGTCATCTAGGTCTGCTGCAACTCCCAAAGCTGCACAGCTGAAGATAGGACAGCTGAATGGAAAGGCAATTGCCCTTCCCAATGTTGTAAAGTCAAGGGATACTCGGCTGACTAAGGCACCAACTACACCTCAACCCAGCTGTGCGAAACCAAGTTGGAGACAACCCAGTTCTGTTGAGTCAGACTATAGACCCTCAACCAGCTGACACCTGTAAGGGATGAGACTGCTATGTTGAGTACAGTCAACTGACTGAAAGAACCAACCGTCTAAAGCTAGGGTATCAACCCAGAAAGCCCAAGACAATTGTCCGAGGATCAGTTCCTCGAGGTTACGTAGAAAAACCAGCTCCAGTTAGGAACACAACTATTCAACATAACTCTCACACACATGCACGCTTTAGCAAGATGCATCACGATCGCATGTATTTTCAACTTAGGATGAAAAAGAAGACAGTGAAAGAAGCTGCCGAAGAGGTCAAAAAGCTTAAAATAAAATAAGTATGGATCCCCAAAGGATTCATCAACCTTCTGACCCCTCAGGGCCCGAAGTAAGACGGGTACCTTAATCATCCTCTTTGTGATTGCAGATCACAAAAGAAAGCCAACTGTGAAAGAAAGAAGCTGAGCTGTGGATACTAGACAGTGGTTGCTCAGGCCACATGATTTGATCAGGGAAATTATGTCCGACATCAAACCAATCAACAGTCCTTTAGTTATTTTTGGGGATAACTCCAGAGGAAAGATTGAAGCAACTGGAACTGTAAAGATCAATCGAGTTACCCTCAATGGAGTCTCATTCGTGGAAAACCTCAAGTTCAAATTAGTAAAAATCAGCCAACTTGGGAAACATGGCTACAAGACGGTGTTTGGCAAAAATGAGTGCCTGATCAAGAATCGCATCTCCAAGGAAATTATTCTCCGTAGCATCAAGAAAGGGGGATTCTACATCATTGACTAGAACAACGGGGGTCCCAGTTGCTGCCTAGTTTCAAGAAACTCAATAGAAACCAGCTGGATTTGGCACAAGAGGCTGAATCACCTCAACTTCAAGACCATCCATCATCTTGTCAAGCATAATTTGATTGAAGGGCTGCCAGCTGAGGTAATGAAGAAAGAAGGAGTGTGCGGCGCCCGTTAGCTAGAGAAGCAGACCAAGACCTCTTTCAAAGGGAAAGCTGTAGAGCCAAGCACCTCTAGAGTCCTGTCGAGCCAAGAACGAGAAGGACTGTAGAGTGGTCAGAATCAGATCAGACAACGGGACTGAGTTCTACAACGGACCAGTTATAGACTTCTGCACAGATCATGGGATCAGTCATGAGCAGTTAGCTCCAAGGACGCCACAGCATAATGGTCTTGCAGAGAGAAGGAATAGAACGTTGAAGGAAGTTGCGGGATCTATGCTATCTGAGGCCAAAAGTGGTCAAAGCTACTAGGCTGAAGCTATCAACACTGCTTGCTATACTAAGAATCGTAGCTCCATCATCCTACGACTCAATAAAACACCTAATGAAGTGTATAAGGGTCGTAAGCCTTCTCTGACTCATCTTCGTACTTTTGGTTGCCCATATTATATTCACAATAATGGAAAGTCAAAATTGAATACCTTTTCACCAAAAGTTGATGAGGTTATATTCCTGAGATATCGATACCCTTCTCACAAGGCGTTTAGAGTATTCAACAAGACAACTCTACTTCTGGAAATAACATGCAATGTTATTTTTGATGAGTCTGCTTTAGTGCGTAGGAACACTACGGAGCTGACTCTGAACTGTTTAGATGCTGATGAGGCTGACGTTCAGCTGGGCAACACCCGTGGTGTGCAACTAGCTGAACCAGCTAGGCATGAATCTGGAAGCACAGTTCAAAGTTCAGCAACCTCAGTCAGAGTCCAAACAATTGAGAAGGTCTGTGATGCAGAAGTTCTTGCTGAGGCCTTACTAATCTCATCAATTCAAAACATAGCTGAAAGAGCCACTAAAGTAAGGGGAACCTCAAGTCAAGAAGGAGGTCTAACCGAGGATGACTCCTGAGAAGCTCAATCAGTTGCAGTTCAACCCAACTCAACTAAGGATGTTCCCGGAACATTAGCTAAAGTGGAGATAGCCACTGAAACCCCAGTTCTTCGAGGAAGAACTGAGATGGAGACAACAACTGGAACCCCAACTCTAGGCGAGAGAGCTGTGATGGAGACAGTCTCTGGAACCCTAACTTTAAGCAAGAGAGCTGCGACGGAGAAAACCACTGGAACATTAGTACTTCAAGAAAGAACTGTGATGGAGGAGCTTGATTCATTCGAAAACTTGGTGGACGATCCAGTAATAGTTGACTCTCCAACCTCAGCTGTCCTTCATCCTTCATATGCTCAACTCGTCCCAGTTCATGTGATCAGGCAGCCTCGATAGCTAAGAGATCATTTAGCTGAAGATATATTAGATGGCGCAGCTGATCCAGTTCACACAAGATCATGACAAGTCTCCTTCAGTTGCTTATCTTAGATAGAGCCTTGAAAGACGAAGGAAGCCTTAGCTTCATCCGATTGGATCACAACTATGCAAGAGGAGCTTGCTGAGTTCATCAGGAACAATGTCTGGTACTTGGTGGATCGACCATCTCATCAAAAGATCATCGGAACCAAGTGGGTATTCAAGAACAAGAGAGATGAGAACAGTATCGTCACCCGCAACAAAGCCCGATTAGTAGCCAAAGGGTACGCATAGTGTGAAGGCATTCGATTTTGATGAGACCTTCGCACCAGTCGCAAGAATAGGGCCATAAGGTTGTTCCTAGCATATACAGCTCACCATGGATTCATTGCCTACCAAATGGAAGTGAAGAGTGCGTTCCTCAATGGAGAGCTTCTGAGGAAGTTTAAGTGGAACAACCACCTGACTTTGAATAAGGTGACAAGGTGTACAGGCTAAGGAAAGCCTTGTATGGTTTAAAGCAAGCCCCGTGAGCTTGGTATGAGACCTTGTCTCAATTTTTACTCAAGAATAGATTTTAGAAAGGAAAGATCAACAGACTCTCTTTCACATTGAAGATGATGGGAACTTACTCTTGGTTCAAATTTATGTTGACAACATCATCTTCGGTTCCAAGAATCCAGTTCTATGCGAGAAGTTTGCTCAACTGATGCAAGGAAACTTCCAGATGAGCATAATGGAAAAGATATCGTACTTTCTGGGACTTCAAGTCAAGCAGATGCTAGAGGGTATTTTTATCAATCAACAAAAGTACACCCGAGAGCTGATCAAAAAGTTCTGTCCTGGGAAGACAGAAACATTAAGGATCCCTATGAGGACAAGTGCACAACTGACACTTAATGAAGAACGAGAATCAGTAAACCCTACAGCGTACAGAGACATCATTGGATCTCTATTATATCTAACTGCCAGCCGACTTGACATCAGCTATACAGTTGGAGTATGTGCTAGATTTCAAGCTAATCCCAAAAAATTGCACATGGATGCATCTGTAAGGATTGTCCGATATCTAAGGGTTCTGAGACTCGAGGGCTTTGGTATCATAGAGATGATGGTTTGGATCTAAAGGGATTTTCAGATTCAGACTTTGGAGGTTTTCGAATTGATAGAAAAAGCACCAGTGGAACATGTTAGTTTCTAAGTCACAAGCTGATCTCATGGTTCAGCAAAAAGCAACACTCAGTTGCCACCTCCACAGCTGAAGCAGAATATGTAGCCCCAGGCAGCTGTTGTGCTCAACTTCTTTGTATCAAGAAACAATTGCTGGACTACAAGATTCCAACTGAAGCTGTTCCAATATTCTGTGATAACAATAATGCCATTGCTATCATTCAGAATCCAGTCTATCATTCCATAACCAAGCATATCGATATTTGACATCACTTCATCAGAGATCATGTTGAAAAGAAGGATGTATCGATCGCTTATGTGAAGACCGAGGATCAGCTAGCATATATCTTCACCAAGCCACTTCAGGGGTCCAAATTCAAAGAGTTGTGTTTACAACTGAATCTATTAGAACTGGACATGGTAGCCGAATGAGAAGATTGAAGAAATTATTTATAAGTGTAGGACAACTGAGTTCGGCCTCTCAGCTATCAGTTTTCATAACTTCAACTTTAAGGTAACTAAGTCCGAGCTCTCAATTAATTTTTTGTCAGTCAGCTGAGTCAT
>AYJT01032619.1:0-16204 GCA_001278415.1 Ocimum tenuiflorum | reverse complement strand
TTTTGTAAAATCTTCCTTCTGATATACGAATATCACAAATAGTTGATTTCCTCTCATCATCCTCTATATATATTATTTTCCATTAATATTATTATTACAACATAATATTGATCTTGCCAGAAATGGGAAAGCAATTCCAATGGCTGTTGGCTGCTGTCTTTTGTCTTGCTCTTGTCTCAGGTAAGACTGAATTAATTCTTTATTCATATTTTAATATCATTGAAAAATTAAGTAAATAAAGAGAATCGAAGAAAAAAAAAACTGAAATATGTAAATTTTTAGTCTTTTTCAGGCACCAGCTGTTGTTAGTTTATATCTTAGATCTTGCAAGGTGAATGAGATGAAAAGTAAAGTGTGAGAATTATAAATCAAATTCCACTGGAGATTTGGACGGTTGAGATTGAAAATCAATTCGATTGAACCCAAACATTTCTTTCCGTAATAAAATATCAAAATCAAGTTTTGCTCTCGTCTCAGGAGAAACTAAAGCATGCTTAATAATGATTATTGTGATTCATTTTTAATTTCATTGAAAAAAATTAAAATAATAAAGAGAATAAAATTTTTTGAAATACACAATGTTTAAATCTGTTGAATATCTTTGTAGTTCAGCTAGCATCTTTTTTTAAAAAATAAAAAATAAAGTTGAACAGTTGATGGTAAATCAACAATTTTCTAATTTTTAGATATTTATTCAGAACAATAAATAATCATTCTTTCAAATGCTAAATCGATGAAACTTCGAGGTATGTAGATTGTGTTGGACGCACGTGCGAGTTGGACATTGGAGACACGTGCAAAGAGGGTGATGTTTCTGCGTGTGACAACAGATGCAAGTATTATATGGGAGATCATTTCAAGTATTCACGATGTGTTAATGCACCATTTAATGTCAATTTTTATCATTGCAAATGCTTTTATAAATGCCCCTAGAAGTTGATGAAGATTATGTATTTATGTGAGAATAATAAATAAATCGATTGTGGATTTTATAATGTATATATGTGTTTAAATGGGAAAATCATTTTACCTATGTATTTAATCATGTATAGGGCTGTATCATATAATAAAAAAATAGATATAGAAAATAAGTATAAATATGAGTTATGGGATTAATATAATCTACGTTTTTTTTTCTTTTTCAATGTTGATGCTTGTTTCTTTCGTCAATAATGCTTGTTATTTTTCTAGTATCTTCTATATAACAAACAAGCATTGGAATAAAATAAGAAATGATATGATCTGTATTCGTTCTTATTTTCTGTGAAATATTTTTTCCTATAGGATCCGAAACACACACACACACACACATATATATATATATAAAAGAGATTATAGAATAAAAGCAAAGATGAGAAATAAGAATGAATCTGAGTTTAGGATCTGAAAAATCAACGGTTGAGATCTTTTTGTCTTAATGTTTTGTATTTTTTATTTTTTAACTTGTGCTTCGAAAATTATAATGATTTTTAAGCACAAAATATATTATAAAAAAGCATGAAATATTGAACAAAAAAGCATGTATTCCTATTTCTCATTTTAATGTCATTCTCACAGGATCCGTTTCCTATATGTGTATATATATATATATTATGATTGAGATATCGTACTAAAAAGTTTTCGTTGTTAAAATGCCAAAATTGTCCTCCAATAGTATTAAGAATTGAGATATCGTACTAAAAAAATTGTCCTCCAATAGTATTTTCATGATATTACTTGTGTATATGGGACTCTCTATTCATGAACAGTCTAATATATTAGATGAATTCTTCATATCCTCCATCCCACAAAGGATAAAAACAAAAAGTAACTAAAATGAATTTAATTTCAAACAATCATAGTTTTTTTCCTTTTAATACAATCTATATGCATAATTTATCAAATTAATTAAGCTCTTTTTAATGTTGCTCTATATAAGATAATTTATACATGAAAAGATATGAATGAAAAATAAGCAAACGCTTATTTTCTATACATATATAATTCCTTTAAATTTTATTTAGTTTTAATGAAATTCTTGCAACACTTAATTGGGATTTAACATAGTCTAATTGATATATTTTAAACTTAAACGAGACTAATAAACATAATTGTACACCATGATCATGAATGAAGACTAATTAGGATGAAACTAGAGAAATTCTATGCTATTTGAGTGGGTACCACCCACCCTTCACATGGGGTGACTCCACATTGTATAGAATCCATTCCATGTGAGAGAGGTGGGTAGTACCCGCGGGGATAGCGTAGAATTTCCCATGAAATAAATACATACATCCAATTATATAATGATGATGTCATTTTTTATCTTTTAATATAATTATGCAGAATTCTGGGTCCCCATAATTTTGGTTGCGGTAGTTACTTAGAAAGAGTACAACTTCGAGGATTTGAGGAAGTGGTAGTTGAGGGCATGACCTGGTGGTGAAGGGACTTTTTCGTTATTTTTGCACCACCGTGGTGGTCCACAGGAGCCAACAAGGATGCCAAGATGGAGAAACTCCGACTCTCCGAGTGGATGGAGGTAGGGTCGTTGAGGGGCGATGTCCTCGCCCTCTCTTTAACCAAAGACCATTGCTCTTCGCATGACAATTGCATTATAACATGCGCTCGCAACATCTCACACTTTTATTTGGGGTGGTTGTAAAACCGAAATAAATCACCTTAGAGTTAACGTGATACGTATTGCAAGCAAAACCCTAACAACTACGCTGTTGTGGTTTGCATGAAGATGGTTGGCTTCAAATGATTCTCGGGAAAAGAGGGATCCATGTTCATAACCAATTGCTAATTTTGAATAAGTTGCTATACAAATTTTTGTCCATTCACTGCCACGTTAACTACAACCTTGATGCTTGTTTATTTTATTTTTTTTTAAAGATGTGATCACGAACGACTAAATATCGTTGTTTTATCCATATGTCAATTTTTATTTGATGAGATGAAATATCATAGATCTCAATCAACTTTCTGTTGCTAAAATAAAACTCCAATTTAAATTTATATAATTTATGATTATTTGTATATTTATTTGCAACCATTTATATTTAATTTGCAACTAGTGCGATACTCGATGCGGTACACTATTTTTAATAATATTTTATTATCAAAAAATAAACATATACATTATCTTTAATAATATTTAGTATCCAAAATAACATTATTCATATAAATATTTTACAACAAAATTGCCGAAATAAATTAAAATTATATTTGTGCAGATGTGTTTTGATGTTTTGGAGAGCTATTCGAAAAATTTTAATTAGGTTTTGGTCAGTTTTATTTTCTCCACTTGAAAAATTGACTGTGCATCGTCGAAATTGTTCAATTTTAGATTTTAGTTAGCTTCACATTGCGGCACTAAACCGGTGACATGAAAGTCCGATAGTTTACAATTAACTTTTAGTTGTCAGAGAAAATAATCATTTATATAATTGAACATAATTCACATGATTTATCATATAATTAAAAATTCATATAATTTGTCATGAAATTGAAAATTTCAAATAATTTATAACGCAATTGAGGGTTTGACCGCATAGATATTACAAGCAAAAAGAGAGACAACGATGAATTCTTCCCTAATTCGTGCAATATTATTTTAGCTATGTTAATTTGAGCGAGAAAAAAAAAAAATTTTCAGTACTGAATTAGTAGATATATGGATATATATTATATTTGCAATGCACTCGTAATATTCATAAACTACATTAATAAAAGGAAAAATACTCAATTATAATATAAAATATGTATTTTTTTTAAAAAATAACACGAATTATGCGAAATTTCAAATTAATGTACAAATTATTAGAAATTAGTCATATATAGCATGACTTTAATTTTGCAACACCGGAATGCTGAGCCAATATGCGCATTTCCATATTACTCCATATGAAGCCACATCATTTATAATTTAAAAAATTATTGATTGAGTGATGTAAAAATACGACGTCTTGGCTCAGTATTTCGATATTGAAAAATTATAACCATCTTATATTTAATTAATTTCTAATAATCTGTATATTTATTTAAAATTTCGTATAATATATTATTTTTAAGGATAGACAAATAATTTATAATATATTATTTTTAAGGATAGAAAATTATATTATAATCGAATATTTTCGCGTATTAAAGCTGACAATTAAAATGGATCAAAATTAGCAATTTAGCTCCGATATACACCTGCGTATATCTCTGCAAGAAGAGGCACATACAGATGAAGGGAAGCGAGTAACAATGTCTCAGATTCCCAATTTGGAGAATGCTCCCATAAATCTCACCGCCATACGGTATGATTTTTGTATCCTATTCAACGTTTGATCATTCACCTTTTCAATTTTCGAATTTGACGAGAGATTCGCTGTGCTTGTTATTGGAAATCAGAATTCGAGCTCAAACGGAGTTGGAAAATATCCTAAAAAATGTGAGCCTCATTCAGTATAGCTAAATTCAAACACTGCACGTTGGGCTGCAGTGTTAATAGCTGTATTTAATTTTTCAATATACTTTTTTTCTGTTTAGATTCGAGGAGATAAATGTTTGGTAATTGATCCGAAGCTTAGTGGGGCGCTATCACTTCTTGTCCAGAGCTCAGAACTGAAGGTTTGTTTTTCATGTTTGTGTGATTCTTGATTTTTGTTTGATTTAAGGATTTGGCATTGTTTTGCACTCTATTAGAACTCGATTAATGGAATTAT
Organism: Ocimum tenuiflorum; assembly: GCA_001278415.1. Lineage (NCBI taxonomy): Eukaryota > Viridiplantae > Streptophyta > Magnoliopsida > Lamiales > Lamiaceae > Ocimum > Ocimum tenuiflorum. The sequence goes on along the minus strand of AYJT01032619.1, from coordinate 11,504 downwards.
TATTATTATTATTATTTTTTTTTTGTAAAATGCGGGTTATCAGGCCATATCCGGACATCAAAATTGATGCTGAAACAATGCAACAATCTCACTATTTTTGTCTGTACATGTTGAAATTATTGTTTACCTAATTCTGGACATCTTTAGGATCAATGTTGCAGTCCTTTTTATCTTTATACAATTCATGGTTTGATCAATTATTGAAAGAATTAAATGAACCCTTGAGAGCATTTGGCAGCATTCTTTTGTTTATCGTGATCAACTAAGAATAAAAAAAATAAAAGAAAATAATGGTGCCTTTTGTGATCAGAAACATGGTGCTGAATTGCGCCACCTAACAGCCGAGCCATTTCAAACTGAAAGCACCAAAATAGTGTTCCTTGTTCGAGCTCAGATTGACTTGATGAGATTAATTTGCTCCCACATTCACAATGACACGTCCAAAGGGCTTCACAGGGAATATTATCTTTACTTTGTCCCACGTAGACTGGTCGGTTGTGAGAAGGTAATCCATAATCATCAGAATTTGAAGATCTTACAGATTATTTATGATCATAGCGAGCTTATATATATGTTTGGTTGTCTATAGATACTTGAAGAGGAAAAAGTACGTGAACAGTTGAACATTGGGGAGTTTCCCTTGTATATGCTTCCACTGGATGAGGACGTTTTATCATTTGAACTTGACCTTGCTGAAAAAGTATGGGAGTATCTCCGAAATGACTAATAATTTGAAAGCCAATTCATTCAACTATTGACTGCATATATCTTATATTATGAGCTTGACAGGACTATTTGGTAGGTGGAGATACAACAGCTCTCTGGAACATTGCCAAAGCAATCCACAGTCTTGAGGTATGTTTGTAAGTTCCACACCTCGAAACTTTTGAAGCTTCACTGTATCCTCCTTTACCTTTAATTGTTATTATAATTTTGTAGCTTCACTAAATCTGCTTTTAACTTTTGATATTATTACTCAAGTATTTGGTGAATAATACTTCTATTATATTCAAAATTATAGCTTGTTTCTTCTGTTTTTCAGATTTTGATGTTTAATTTTTTTTTTTTTGGTTTTACAGTGAAATATATTTTTGACTCTTGAGTAATTTTTATATATAATAATTAATTTTTTTATGATTGTTTGTCAATTCTAATGCAGTTTTCCTTTGGAGTAATACAAAATGTAAGGGCCAAAGGGAAAGCATCTGCACATGTTGCTGATATCTTGACTCGTATGCAAACTGAAGAACCTGTTAACACTTCAAATGTAATTAGCCCTCATTTGTGGTAACAACACATCTTTGATAAAGATGGGTGTTCATATAGAAATACAATTCTAATTCTATCATTCTTTAAACCACAGATGGCCGTTCCAGAAATCAATACTCTTATACTAATAGATAGAGAGGTACACATTTTTTCCTTGTTCTCTATTCCTCTCATTTTTAGCTTATTTATTGATCTTAGCTTTGGCCAAACAAAAAAAAAAAAAGAATAATTACGGTGAATTTTTTGGTTATTTTTCTATTATTTATTTTTATATTTGCAATTACGTTTTCTTTAACTTATGTTGAATAATTGAGTTCGAACAATGTGATACTCACATCTCTCCGATGAATCTCCGATAATAGAATTATTACAGTTAAGTATTGACCAAATAGTTGATTTGGGCACTCAATTGGGCAATTTAATGATTAGTTTTCAATGCAATCATTACGTCAATTGTTTACTAGAATAATATATTGACCGAATTTCAGTCAATATTGTACCATTATTTTGTCTGTAAGTCTTTACAGTAGTATAGATATTAGTCTCTGCAATTAGGAACATTTTTTTCCAGGTCAATTGTTATATGATGCCTAGAACTATCTAAAGATGCCTATTACTGTCTGCATGAAATGAGAACTATGGCTCAAAGGAGAGTTTCATGTAGTGTTGTTGCTAATCTTCCTCCAAATTTTAACAACCATAAATGTAAAAGGTTCTCTTCCTCCGACTCTTTGGGGATCATTTTCTTGGCTTTGCTTTATGGAAGATGGAGACAGGACCTAGGCTTTTGTACATTGTACAGCGCTTTATTTTTTTTCAAGAACTGACTGGGTTCTTAATACAGCCTTTAGTAAGCATCCATGAGATGAGTTTGCTTTACTGCCATAGGAAAAGGTGCTGTATTAGTTAAAGATATCTAAAGGAGACTAAAACAAGAGATAATCAATATTTCTCAGCTATTTGTTAGAAGTAGGCTTGTGTCCATTAATTTTGACCTGAAACTTCTAACGATTATTCTGAATAGTCTCCTTTATTTTTTTCTGGTCCTTGTTATTTTGATAATCTGCATCCACTGGACATCAATAATAATAATAATAATATCAATTAATACCAGGTTAAGTGCATTCCTACCACTAAGTGATACTTGGTTATGCTTTCATAGTTGACCTTTATATAGGTGTTTGTGATTTGGATTTGCTATTCTATTCTTGCAGGTGGATATGATAACTCCAATGTGCACTCAATTGACATATGAGGGATTAGTTGACGAGGTAATAGTGCTAATAGAAGGATGGTAATGAGGATGCTAACATCAGTAGCTTTTACTTTTGAAAGTTGTGATCCGATCAAATATATCTTGAAAACTATTATGAAAAGATGTGAATTGCTCTTATGATTTAGATTTTTACCAGACATCTTTGTGTTAATTTGTTAATCTAAATGATAAGCACTCAAAACAGTCAAATGAAATGAGCGACACGCTTCCATGTGGTTGTCTGCTGTTCAATAGTATAATATAGCTATTCTCTTTGTTCTTCTTTCTGGTTTTGTTTATAAGCTATCTCTAATAGGATTGGTGCAGCTTCTTGGTATTAATAATGGAGCTGTGGAGCTAGATGCATCCATTATGGGAGTTCAGCAAGAAGGGAAAAAGATGAAGGTTCCCCTTAATTCTAGGTAAACCAACATCGTCTTCTGCCAGTGGCCACTTTTGTTTTACAGCATAATTAAATTTAGAATATTCAGTTTACTTTGAATTTTGAAGGTAGCTTTTGTATGCACACCTTCGGAACTTTATGCTTTTGGTTGATAGTTTAACTTGTCACTTTCTGTTGTAGGCGTTATGCAAATTGCTTAGCCGAACCTTTTCCAATGTTTACAGCAATTTGAATTTCTTATCATGCTTGCTTGTTCGAATCAAATTGCTTTAGGCTTTCTATCTGTTTCAACAACCTCTTAAATCTTCAATTCACTTGAATAATTGACATAGGTTTTGATCTTCCCCTACCTCTTGCATGTTTGTCCCATAACTGTATTGAATGCATATTAAATCTACATATAGCTATCTTTTTCAATTTGATGCATTGTTTTTTACTCAATTCCATGCTTTTCTATTGCAGCGACAAATTATTCAAAGAGACACGGGATCTAAATTTTGAAGTTGTTGTCCAGGTTGAGAGTCATTGCTTTTTGTCATAGATTACACCCACTGATCCACATCCTTATAACTGTGAATGGTGTATTCAAATTAATGTTGTGGCAGCTTCCTTGTCCATAGAGGTTGAAGCTCTGCTTGTTTAATTAAATATGCAATATGTTTCAGGTTCTTCGTCAAAAGGCGACATCCATGAAACAAGACTATTCAGATATCTCAACTACTGTAAGTTGTTAAAGATACACGTTTGAGCCTGCTTATCTGTAATTTTTTCATTCATGGAATAGTTGGTTTTTGTCCTAGAATTCTGATGAATAATTAATCAAGCCCAATATTCTGATGTTACCTTTAACATCAAGCTGATTTTCTCTTGTTTTCTTAAATATGCTTATAATGTACTATACACAACCAAATATCTTGGAAGCTGTGAAAAAAATTAGCTCACTGTTTATCATGGTTAGTTATATTTAAGTTCACTTAAAAATTTTACCCACGGTGAAGGTGTAGTCCCTCTTTCCAAGGTTGAGTTGCCACTGTTGGTATTGCATTACTTCGCAAGGGTCCTTAAAAATACTTAATTGCTGCTGTGGAAAATTGAACATGTATATTCGGAGTAACCTACTATGAGAAAAATGAGAAAATAACCTAAAAGAACCTGGCATGTGAAATGAAGATATAGATGATTGTGAAATTGGCAACTACACGTGGTGAAATGGAAATTGTCAGTGATCTTTTGTCCTTTTCTCAAATTTCTAGATGTCGTCTTTCATTGTAACAAATGACTTTGTAGTGTAATCTGACTATTTTCTGCTCTCTGTATGCAGACACAAACTGTCTCTGAATTGAAGGACTTTGTGAAGAAGCTGAACTCATTGCCAGAAATGACTGTTAGTCCCTTCTAACTATTCCAGGTATACTGCAAGTTGTTACTTGTATCTAAACTAAAACTTTTTTTTTGGTCATTTCAGAGGCACATAAATCTTGCACAGCATTTGACGACATTTACATCAAAACCATCATTTCTTGGGAGACTTGATATGGAACAAACTCTCGTGGAGGCTCAAAGCTATGACATGTATGCTATGACCTTGAGCTTTTTTTTTGTACCATCTGTTTTTGGTGAGATCTTTAGTGATGATTGTAGGATTTTTTGTTTCTTTACTAGCTACAATTCGTAGACATGATTGGAGCATCAATTGGTGATCCAAAAGAGTGATTATGACAAACTATCTATGTCATCACATTTGTACATATTTTTCGTTCTTTTTAATTAGAAACTTACATCAGGAATTTCAGCCCACATAGATTTCTTTTGCAGCAGATTTTCAGTTTCTGATGTTTTACTGATCAGTGGCCACAAAACACTTTATCCACTCAGCTAGTCCGCGAGCAACTATCAAATGCAGGCATTTTCTTTCAATAATTGGCTTTTTTTTGGTTTTAAATCTTGAGTTACTAAATCAGTTACTTCTACTCAAAGCCAAATCTCAAGTCATAAATTTATAATCAAGCACCTTATGATCATTTGGTTCTTAGACTTCAATGACTGTTTGACCTGCAGAAAAGACCCTCCACTGATCTTGCAATCGTAATTAGCTTAACATGCTGTCCTCATAATGGGTCTTTCAACAGCAAAAGTCTGGTCCTCTCTGATTGTGAAGTTCCTGGATGCAGCTGCCTACTTTTATACTTTTATATACATTCATCTTTGGTCTATGTGCTACCAATCTTACTAAACCATAATGATGTTGTCTCTCTGCAGATGCTTTGAGTATGTCGAAGAAATGATTTTTAAGCAAGAGCCTCTTTTAAACGTCCTACAGTTTCTAATTTTATTTTCGGTAACCAACTCAGGGTTGCCAAGAAAACATTTTGACTATTTGAGGCAAGTGGACTTTCAAGAGCTTTCCTTTTTAACTTTTATCAAAATTTTTCTAAAACCAACTTTCTTCCTCAGGAGAGAGCTGCTTCAGAGCTATGGTTTTGAACATATTGCTACACTAGATAACTTGGAAAAAGCAGGGCTGTTTAGGAGACAGGTTAATTAGATTTTTCTTCTTTTCTTTCTTTCTGGATGCCTATCACCTAGTCTAATCCTCAACAGAAATTGCTATTCTGTTTGTCTTGTAGGACTCCAGAAGCAACTGGCTTACCATTAAACGTGCTTTGCAACTTGTAGTAGAGGACACAAACACCACTAAGTATGTGTCCCAAAATGTTTGACACTTCTTGCCTTCTTATAAGAATGTGATGTTAGGTGTTCAGTGCTGAGTAAATAGCTTTCTATGTTCAAGGTCTCTTATTTCAGTCATGTGCTTGTTGATATTTAAGTAAATTAACATTGTTTTTAATATTGCTTGCTTTTGAACTTTGAAGTATCAATTTCCCAATACACCCTTTCAGTTCTTACATTTATGGTGAAGATTTTCAATACTGTTATTTTGGGATGTCTGATGTCTGCTTGTAGTATTTCTTGAAAAGCATGGTGCCATGCTCCGTGTCATGTGTTTTATCTCAGCAAATGTAGTATATGTCTTCCCTTTCTTTGTTTTGACATCTTTTGGAATCCATTTTTTTGCTTTGTTTCAATATTGAACATAATGCATATTCTTCTAATAATTAACTTGTCTTTATCAGTCCAAATGATATTTCGTATGTCTTCTCTGGATATGCTCCCCTCAGCATTCGACTCGTTCAGCAGGCAATACGATCTGGATGGTGAGCTTATTCCTAAAGTTCTCTTATTTTAGACAACCAGGTGTGTTTTTGTGCAGGCAATGACTGTTTCTCTTGGTTGGCGTAATTTATTGGCTTTTCTTTCATCACAGTTGGAATATGATAAGAGTATACTGAGATTTGTGTGCTTTCTGTGCCAGTATGAGAAACTAAACTATAATGGAATGAATAAGATTCTCAGTATTCACGATATTGGCTTTTAGGCATATACCTAATCTTCCTGATCCGTGCTTGTAAAGATTAGAACTTGGTTGATAGGAAAATGCAAATAGATGACGTGTAACACCGCGTCCTTTCTAGGTCTGGTACGCTACTTCAATAAGCAGTAATATCTCATAATGAAGCAACACAATAATAGATTCATAGATAATTCGGAAATTCATCAAGTCCCACAACAATATTTGGGTTTGGTGTTACATCGATTCATAAAATAAGAGAGTGAACAACGGAATAACATGGTCGGAATACATATATGAAGTTACATATCCCATGGCACTTTATAGTTCATAAAATGATTCCAGCTTGCTCAACATCTCCAACTCCACCCACGCTCAACCTGCATGTTTAGAAATACATGCAGGGCTGAGTACATTTGCACTCAGTGAACACGTTGCCGAGAACAGTACATAAATAAAAGCAGAAACTGTTAGAATTTATCAAAGATAGATGGATGGGGTTTCAGTTTATTTGAAATCCTCCCATGCCCTTCAAAATCATTTTATGCATCTCATACCAAGCTTGGGCTTTAAGTTCAGTCCATCTACACTAGGCCTTTTCCACAACCACGGTGTCCATTCCATGTGGAAGGCACCAACAGTGCACTAGTCTCAGCATTTTCTTTCTTCAAGACTCGATCGATAATTAATAAACCATAACATCATTTGATACCGGGCTCCGACTGCATTTGCCAGTTCAGATTTACAACCTCTCTAACCGCCATCCGATTAGAGGGCAGATAGGTAACGCGAAATGTTTTATTCATGACAGTTCAATTTGAGTAAGGCATTTCATGATCTTTTGAAAGCAGTAATACATTTGATTTTAAGTTTTAGTATATAAGAAAGCCCACCTCGATAATAGTAGCTTCAACTTTGTTTGCCTCGTTGATTGCTCGTTTCCGGATTGTCAAAATCCCTCGATCACCTTGATGAATATAGCACAAGTGAGGACACTATTGATTCTTGATATACTATAGTTCATTAGAACTTGAATAACTCTTATATACGTTAGGCTTGATCTTTATTGTTCATTTAATTGTACGAGTTCACCCGAAGGGTCGGGGTATGGGCTTGGGATTAATAGGAAGGAAGGTTAGATTTAAATATGGTTTTAAGAAGGAGCAATTCGATCGATTTTGGGTATGACTTCGTTGAATTGAGGTATGGAAGCTTCGGTCGAATTGGAATTTGAAAATTCAATCCAGGTTCGAAGTGTGGGACCAATTCAGTGGAATTGGGGACTCAATTCGATCAAATTGGGGCTAGGGTGTCGATCCAACTTTCGATCGAAATGGATTTCGATTGAATTAGGGTTTGGGATTCGTTCGAAGCTCAATGCGGTCGAATTGAAGGGGCAATTCGGTCGAAGTGAAATGAAAGATCGTGCGTAGAAGTCAAACAAGGCATGCAATCGTTGCATGTTTAGGGCGCCCACTTTGATCGAATTGGAGGCCCAATTCGGTCGAAGTGAACTCTCATGTCAGAAAAGTTGACGTCGGCCATGGCGATTTCCGGCGTTCTAGGTTCGATTCTATCACTTTCCTTGTTCCCACTAGCACACAAAGGGTCCTAGGTGGTTCAAACAGCATCTAGGTTCAAAAAATAACATGTTTCATCCATTCAAATCATGGGTTCAAGTCAAGAATAACAAAATATGCAAGGTGTTCAAGTGTTCAAGCTTCAACAATGGTGTTATGGCTCACATATACGAAAATGCACAAAGGCTTGGCATCAAATCCTCAAGAATAGGCATTTCAATCATCAAGAATAACATGTCGACCTCATAATTCAACTAGGAATTCTTCAATATTTTCCAAGAAACAACATAAGGTGAGCTTTTGGGTATTTACCTTGGTGGTTTGAGTCGGGGATGATGATAGTGATGAAGGTGGTGATGGTGGGTACTTGATTCCTAGACCCCCCCCTCCTTTGTTCCAAGAGTTCAAGCAAAATATGAGTGTTTGTGTTTCTTTTGGAGAGGTCTCAACTCATGAGAGAATGAAGAATGTGAGGGTGGCTTCTTGCAAATCGCTATTTATGGTTAGTGGGGGAAGAAGGGTTTATAACTTGTACTTTATATTATAACTCGTTTCATGACATAAGTCATGAAATTTCGATTTTAAGCTTATAAGGGAGCTCGTGGCTCTCGTTTCATAATTTCCTCCCTTGGGAAAATAAATAATTGAATAAATTAAATAAATTCGAATATGAAATCACGTAGTGTTACTTGACATGTACGTTTAATGAACGCACAAGTACTATTTAGTGCTTTTATTAGCTTCTAATTCTACCAATGACAAGTTGCTCGATTTTGCTGCTAAGTAGTTGATGGGAAATGGTTGTTTCAATACTTTTCACTCGTGTACATTTACTGTTCAATTTGCGTAAGCAAGTGCTCCACGTAGTATGATAATGAAAAAATATACAAGTGAGGATGACATCAGTTGCTAACAATAAGCCTAGCTATGACCACGGCTGCAGCACTCTCTAGGCTCTAGTCGGGCGCTCGAGTACCATGCTTATGTTGAAAATCAACTATGACGTTATATTGTAAAGCTAATTTATTTTCTTACCCTGTTCGTTTTTGTGATTTTGTCTTCCTACATATATTATCTTGTAGGCGCCCCATTGAAGAAATACTGAGGCTGCTGCCTGGGTCACACTTGGAAACCAAGAGAGTTAGTCATCTTTCCATATCTTCCTTATCATACTCCAGTTTGCTATGCTACTAATAGCTTGTAATGATACCTTTATGTTTGTGCAGGGTGGATTTTCTAGTGTCCCATCATATGATACTCTGCCTGGATCGCTGCCTGTATCGCTGAACAATTCAGACAAGTATTCTTCAACCTTTGTAATTGAATAATCTGATATAATTGCATACCCTCTAGTCCCCTAAAGGACAAAAAAGTGAAGAAGTTGAATTCAAAATGATGAATAAGGATGCTTGTTGCCTTCTGTTTAAAGATTATTGCCTACTCAAACCCTTAATTTGCAAGGCAAATATTATTCATTTTGAGAATATCATGTTCATTAAAAAATCTGTAAATAATAGGGGAATACCTTGGCCACACTATTCTATCTTGTTTTTTTCTTTTCCCGTAAAATCTTGAAAAAATTGTATGCCATCTAGATTGCGCAAGAATACCACCAGACACTGCTTTTTGTACTGATTATATTTATTTCTGCCTCTTTGCAGACTTGCAAATGGAAGACGTGCTCTAGTTTTCGTAGTTTTCATTGGAGGCGTGACATTCGCAGAGATATCTGCTCTTCGTTTCCTCAGTTCCCAGGTAATGCCTTCAACGAGAATCGAATTGTGTTCATCTCAATCAAGAAATTTAGAATGTTACACTGGGATTAGCAATAACAAGCAATGCTGCTTAAAATGTTCTTCTGTTAGTGAAATTTGTTAGCAGAAGTCATGAAATTGCTCTGCTTATTTTTCTTGCAGGAAGGAATGGCGTATGATATAATTGTAGGAACAACCAAAGTTGTCAATGGACGCACCTTGATAGAAACCTTCATAGGAGGATGGGATTGACCTGCAACGATCTCGATTTTATTTTTTTCGATTTTGATTTCAATTTGTGGTTCTTTCCTTTGGTGGTATGGAGTGGTATTTCATCTTTCCCTTCCTCTCACTGAGTTCTGATGATTGTGGTTCCTTTGTTTCTGTCACGACCTCGGTTCCCTTGTAGTCATGGACGACCATGACTTCTACATGATCTATTGAGCAATTTATGGAATTAATTGTAATAACTTCTGTTCACTTGTAAAGATCAACGGTCATTATTTCTAACTTGCGATAACCCATCGATATTATATGAAACATGGAAGAAGGGTGAGAAATAGAGAAGAAAGGGGTCTGGGAAGAGGAACTGAGAAAGGGGAATGGATGAGTTGAACTAAAGATAGTATGTTGAGGGAGAAAAGGATTCTTTGATAATTTCTTTCCTGTTCCATTCCTTAGCAAATACATAGTAAAACAAAATTAAAGTGGTTTCAAATACATAAAAATATAAAAACAAAATAATAAAAATTATTATTTAAAATATAAATAAATCAATTTCATAATTTCATTAGCTAAAGTCCAACAAATATTTGGGTCATGACAGTTTGTTTATAGAACTGTTGGTTCCGATTATACAAGTTGAGATATATACTTTGGTCAAAGTCTTTTTTTTTTTTGGTGAAATTTTATTGAGTTTTTGGGGATGGATGATTGCACATACGTGATACTTTTCTATTTTGGCACAATGTTTTTTTAGACGCAATGTTGATCAATTATTTATCATAACAAAATTATATTCCGGTGGAAAATTCTACTGTTGGTAGTCTATACTTAACCCAATATGGTTTTCACGTCATACCCATGTTGCACTTCGAGTCTGATTCCAATGCTTAATTTTGACTTGTTTAATATTGAATCGAGTTTTGAATTTTATTATAGATACTTTGGTGTTCACAAACTTAAGTCGTCCTATAGCGAGCCTCTGAACTTTTTACATCTAAATTTAAATTAAATATTATTATTTTATTTAAAAATAAATTGTTTTAAACCAAAAATATTATTATTCACTCAAATTCATTCTTTTTTAACTAATAAAGTTAATAAAAATACTTATTATATGAATTGTTAATTAAAATATAAAATACACCTCTACATAATTAATGAAATCATATAATTATCGTGCTTGCTCACTCAATACCAAGTTTGGGTTATTTAATTAACAAACTTAACAAAATATGTTTAGACAAGCTTCAAGTTAAGATTTAAATAGTTTATGAGTAGCTCTACTCATTTATATCCTTAGTTATACTGTTTTACTAATTTAATTCTCACACCATTGTATTTTACTTTGATGCACAATTCATCCACCGTGACATATACACAACAAATTAAATTGTGTTATATAAACCATTGAAAAGCAATACCAAATTGAATTCAAACCTCTAAGCCAGTTTAAATATTTTATTCGATAATTTTTATATATATAAGACAGCTAGGGGCCATGATATATATCAACAAACGCGTGATCAAGATGCACTAATAAATACTTTTAAAAAAAGATGCACAATAAATAAATCTTACAATGTTATTTCTCACCTAAAAGTTTGTCCAA